>JAHWFP010014834.1:0-42175 GCA_023313725.1 Lithobius niger | reverse complement strand
GCATTAATATTGAGTTTTTCCCCCAAGGTTTTTGATGTGAGTCCGTGTACCCTCTCCAATCATGCCGCAGCACAGAATTCCATTACACGCCCCCCAATCAGGGGAATTTATTTAAGATCCATGTAAAATGCCAAATAAATGCTAAATCAGAAAGGGTTAGTGCACACAAGATATGCCAATAACTTAGACTGCCAAGCCATGTAAAAGTAATAATAACAGTAATAAATCCATATTAAAGCATTATCAAGTGAAAAATACATTTCCTGGGTTGAGAAATACATCTCCTGTGGGATACTTGTTCCTGTCCCTGGATCTGGTTTTACATGAAATAAAATTACACTGTTTACAAAAATATTAACTTTGCCATTTTGTTTTTTGGGGGGATTTGACGTTTTTGTGGCTCAGAAAATTTTAGTAAATTTTAAAAGTTACAAGTTAAAAGTACACTATTTTTTTGCAACCATTAGCTAAATGCTGTCCGCGCTGCTTCGTGCAAGAAAATCGTACAAGCATCCAGAAAATGGGGCAAAAGACATTGAAAAAAAATGAAAAACACTAGGTTTGACTAAATGTACAAGGTTAATTTTTTTGTACGAATTAACAGATAAATGAGGCCATCTATTGCTCTGGTAATATGCCCCATATCTGGTCCGCCTCTAGCTAAGTCCAGCTTTTTTTTTACCCCGGAAAGTTGCGATCAAAACCGCCAGACGCATTACAATAAACCTAGACTGCGTTAGTTGTTAGAAAATTGCACACTGTTGGGGACGCCTAAAATGACCAGCTCTATTCGCTGTTAAAACTTACCACTAGAATGGTTTAAGGTTACATGTTCAATGAACTCTGAAGGGTTTAAGGTATGACCCATAACTTAAACGTAACAATACAACGCTGCGAGGTTTATGGATAAAAATGCAACAATCTTCTAAATAGGGCTATCCGTTATCTCCTAGGGGTAGACAGACGGTTTTTTTTTATAAAGAAAACCATTTCGTATAAAACTTAAAGAAGGGCCAACCGGGAACAAGTTGCAACCCCCTTGGAATATTCCTAATGAATATTTAATTAGTGTCGTTGAATCTTTACAAACGTTCACCCACAAGAGGGTGACGGTGATGATTATAGAGAGAAAATCATTGGCACTTAAAATTTAGGTGTGAAGTCCAAAACGGGAAATAACTGAAGGTTTCCTTTGGTGTGGTTGCCCCTACAACGTACCACTTAACAAAATTAAAGATGCAGTTAAAAATTCCAGTCAATTTGTACTGAAATACAACGTCTTCAACACTTTTAAGTTAAACAAAATAACGGCTGAGGGTATTGCAAGGAACCCTCCTTGCAGACTCCAGGGTTCGCATAAAGGACTCATTCTATTGTTGACAAGTTGTTTAATTGCCCGGTTGAACATGACGATGCTGAAATGGGAGAGAGACATTGCGTTTCGCGCTGAGACGCGCGTCTGTGTTTCGGAAGGCCGACTGTGTGAGGTTGCATCAGTGGGTCGCTTCGGCAATCCTCACACTTTCCCCCTCCTACTTGAATGAACGCCTGACGTTCCACGCAATGGTTCTCTTTACAATGAATTGCTCCGAAATGAAAAAAACTCGAAGTAAAACCTGAGCACCAATGCTCATGACAGATCAAGTGTGAAATCGAAATGAATAGTAGAAAAATGATTCTGAATTCAAATTGGTTCTGGAGCACCAACGCTCTTAACAGATCAAGTTTGAAATTGAAAAACGAATTGCATGCAAAGAAAACTGCTAGAGCGCGCAGAAATTACGCTCGCAGGCGACCGCGCTGTCTTGCATTTCATGCGCGACCACGCTTGCGCGTCTTCTTTCTTGATGCACAGTTACACAAAAAGGTGCACCCTGAAAGGTGCGGCTTAGTCCGAGAAGCAGATGAGTAACAATGGTTGATTGCGCCCCGAAGGTGCGACTTAGTTCATCGAATGCACTTCACCAGTCTTGCGTCTCCATCAATTGCTGAAAGTGACATGTTTGGCCTTCGTTCCAGGTGTTGGAGTCCGGATTTTCGCTTCTTGCCGTCGATGGTCTTTCATGAAACTTGCCTGCATTGCGTGTCGGCAGAGATGATTTTCAAATGGATCGAAGTCGAAAAGTTGAACAGGATGAAGCAGATGTGGCCCTTGTTTGTAGTCCCTTGCGTCCGCCACGGAGCCTCCGTTTTTTGTGGTGTTCAAACAGAAATTCCATTTGACGTGGTTCGGGCTGTCCCGATCGCTGTCAAGCCTTGTTATTCATTAACTCTCCATTCGGCTGCGTAAATCATCGTTTACCAGCACCTCCTTCAGGCCGCAGTCCTCACCGAGGTTCTTACCGCTCTTTTTTCTCGCCTACCCCATTCTCGTCGTTAATCGGATGGAAGGGTAGTTCATTGATCCACAAGACATAGTCAATCAAGTGCGAGGGAGTCTTCTTGACTCTTCCTGTTCTAGTCGTGGTCGGTTCGTTGGGGTGGTGTTGATCATAGTCTGAGTCATCTTGATCTGAAGGGTCATAATCTGGCCACCAATCTTTGTTCGCTTCGTCTTCCGATTCTGAAGACGGTTCCCGGTCTGATGCCTCGATGTCAGGTTGGTTGTCGGGAAGGGTTTCAGCTGCATCCCTGTCGTTGTCGTCCACCTGCTGTTGGGTTGCGGTTTCGTTCTGTCCATCTGTCGGTGGAGGTGGACCTTTGCGTGCCATAGTTATAGGATCCCAATACGGTTCCATGTCTTTGATGTTGCAGGTTCGAACGTCAGCAGCATGTCGAACAGGTGCAATTCGAAGACTACAGGACTCCTTTTTTCCAGTTCTCTGTATGGCGCAATGCGCATGAAATACTGGTTGTAGCTTTCTTGCGATTCCCTTCTCAGCGTTCGATAAGATGTGCCTCCTGACCTTGACAAGTTCCCCAATCTTGAAGTCCGCTCTCTTGTGCCTTGCATCGTATGCGATTTTCGTCGCGCATGCTGCCTCCACAAGGTGTGCCGATGCCAGGTCGTTTGCGGCCTCCATCTTGTGACGTTGGTGTTCGGCGTATTCCTGGGTTGTCATGCTTTCTTCAGAGGCCGGGAGGCATGTTGAGTGGTACTCTTGGATCCATGGCGTTCACCAAGTAATATGGTGTTTCGCCGGTACTGATGTGCGGTGCCGTGTTCATCGCATAAGCGAGCGTTGGGAGAAGTGGTCCCCATGTGGTTTCATGTTCTTGCAGGAATGCTCTCAAGCAGCCCTTCATTGTTCTGTGTGCTCGTTCCGTAGCATTTGACTGCAGATGGTACGCTGTTGTTCGGTAGTGCTTCACGCCGGTGATGGTAAGGAGGTTCGCGGATACCTTAGACACAAATGCTGCTCCATTGTCAGAGACGATGATTTCTGGAGGGCCGTAGGTGCTCAAGAAGACTTTTTGAAGAGTCCTAGCTGCCGTCTGCGCTGTCGAGTGCTTCGTGAGAGTGAGCCACACGTATTTCGTTTAGTAGTCCATCATTGTGAAGATGTAGACATGCCCGTGAGTGGTTTCGGGGAGTGGACCTACAAAATCGATTCCAAGCATTTGGAACTGCGCTGAGGAATCAATGGTTGTATATCTCCCGCCCTACGCTGTTGTGAGGTTTTGGCGTTCTTACATACATGGCAGGACCTCACGTAATCTTTGCAGTCTCTGAAAATCTTCGGCCAGTGGCAGAGATGATCTTCGTTTTCGTGACTCCTAGATGACCTGCCTGCCTGCTGTCGTGGCAGTCATGTAAGTACGTATAGCGTAGTTTCTTTTGGACTACCTCTTCGCGCAGCAATGGGATCGATACAATAGATCAGACCGTTCGTGTCGAGAGTGTGGGACCTGGTTATCTTCAGGATTTAGTTGTGGGTTTCTTTGTTCCCTGCCACTTTTGGCCTTGTCAACGCCTTGTTGATTCTTTGAACGTTGGCACCATGGTCCTGGGCCTCCTTGAGTTGCCGCTTGTCTCTGATGTCCACTAGAGGGTCTGATCTGATGTACAGAAGTGCATGTGTTGGCGTGAGATGGTGGTCCAACTTCTGTTCCTCTACAGTGTCCTCTTTGCTGTCCCCGTCATTCGACTGACTTCCATCATCCGCTGGCGGGTTCCTGGATAGGGTGTCCGCAATCAGGTTTTCCTTCCCTGGGCGATGGATAATGTCGAAGTCATAGGTTTGTAGACGTATCGCCCATCTTGCTGTCTTTGCGAATGACGTGTTTTTGGACAAGACCCATTTGAGTGCGGCGTTGTCGGTGATCAGTGTAAACCTGCTTCCCGCTATGTAGGTAGTCCAGTATTCCACCGCCTCTACTGCTGCAAGCGCTTCCAATTCAAAAGCTGGGTATTCACGTTCTCTGTCCTTGAGCATCCTGCTGTAGAATTCAATCGTCCTAGTTTCACCCTCGATGTTTTGAGTGAGCACCGCTCCTAGACCAATTGTGGACGCATCTGTTTCTATCGTGAAGGGTGCAGTGAAGTCTGGTAGACTCAGGATGTTGGCTTCCAGCAGTTTTGCTTTCAGGGTTTGAAAAGCGGTTTGGTGTTCAGAGGTCCAGATGAATGGCTCGTCTTTCCTGGTCAGTCTGTGCAATGGGGCTGCTGCCGACGAAAAGTGACATACAAACTTCCTGAAATAACCGCAGAATCCCAGGAATCCTTGGAGCCTCTTCCTTGTAGTGAGTCTTGGAAAGTTCCTTATCAATGTCATGTGTTCGGATGTCAGTTGTAATCCTCCTGCGGTCACTCTTATCCCAAGGATTTTTAGTTCCAGTACACCAAAATAGCATTTTTCTTTTCAGCATGAATCCTGCTTTGCGGAACCTTTCAAATATCTCGCGCAGTGCCCAGCAGTGCTCTTCCCACGTCTTCGTCGCCACGATGATGTCATCGATATATAAGATGCATACGGAGTCAATCAGGTTTCCTAGGATGTTCTGCATCGTTCTTTGGAAAGCTTGACTTTCGGTCTTCAGGCCGAAGGTAAGAACCTTGAATTTATATGCGCCCCGGTGACAAATAAAGGTGGTGCAGTCTTGGCTTTCGGTATCCAGGGGTATTTGATGAAAGTCCTGCTCTCCATCAAGAAGTGATATGTATTTTGCACCTGCTAAAAAGTGGAATACTTCGTCTGTTCTAGGCATTGGATGTTTGTCAGCTTCAATCCAACTGTTCAAGTAGCGATAGTCAAGGACTGGGCGGAGCCTCAACCGTTTTTTGTCCGTTTAAGGAAGAAGGGCGAGCCCCACTGGCTTTCCGTGCGTTCAATCCTGCCTGAGCTTTCATGGTCATCCACCATTTTCCCTATTTCTTTCCTCAATTCTGGAGACGTAGAATATACTCGTTGGCACTTAGGCTTTGCGTCGGGCTTCAGTTTTATAGAATAGGGCTGACTTGTTAACTTTCCTGGTCGCCCTAGGAATATGTCGCTGTATTTATCTAGCATGGCTTCAAGATACTCAAACTGTCCCTCAGTCAGCTGGTTGAGTTTCCTTATTCCTTCTTCTGATTGGATGAACCATGTAGCATTTTTTGGTAAGGTGTTAGGATCCGCTGCGTGAGCCGACAGTGGAAACGTGTGCCTCACATCCCCATCAAAATTCCGCACTTCGTTGGCAAAGTCGATACTCAGCTTTACTTTCTTTGAGTAATCTAGACCAAGGATGCATTCAATCGCTAACTCGTCATCGAATTGGAACTTCATCTTCAGGTGCTTGCCTTGTGTCACAATCGGAATGGTGATCTCCCCTCTTGGTACGGGACCTTCTCATCCGTCTGCAAGTTGCGGTGGGAGACCCGCGAATGGTTTGATGTGTTTTCTTGCTTCCGGGTAGATCGCTAGCAGCCAGTTTGTTTGGATGTGACTGAAAGTCAAACCCGAATCCTGTCCCGCGAAGAATCCTTTCCCAAATGCTACAGTGTGGATGGAGAACATTGCCTTCGGCGGCCCAATGTACATGCTTTGTTGCTCTTGGTTTGACTGACGTCGTTTCCTCGGCAATGTGCAGAAAGCTGAAATGTGGCCCATTTCCTTGCAGTTATAACATTCGACGTGGTCATGCCATGATTTTGGGTTGGTCGGTCTCTTTTGTGGTCTGTTGTCTCCTCGTGAACTGGAGGGTTGTGTGCTGTCTTGAGATGGCGATTGCTGTGGAGTAGGTGCGGCCGAGGAGGGCTGGTAGGCGGCTGCGGTTGGGTCCAGTTTCGCTTGTTGCGCGGCTGGTGGAGATTCCGTCACTTGCGTCATTGTCCGCTGGTGTTTTTGCAGATGCGGCTGTTGTCTATGTGCTTGTTGCTGCGGATTGCTTCTTGTACCCCGTTGAGATTGCTTTTCTGTACTTTTCTCTGGTACAGGCGAGGTAAGATGGTAGGTCATCAATTTCAGCTAGAAAGCTGTCAGTGGATGTAAACTTCATCAGTGCGAAATGGGTGCGGAGTGTAGGATGCATCTGGGCGATGATCAACTTCACCTGAGCTCTTTCGGACATCTTCGTTTCCAATTTCGTCATCTGGCGTAGTAGTCCCCTAGCAAACTCACCTGGTGGCTCTAGAAACGTCTGTCTTGTGTTTCGGATTTTAGCCAACCTCTCGTAGTCTCCTTTTTGCTTCTTGAAGGCATTTTGTAACAATGGCTTGGCATCTTGCCATGAGTGAGGTTTTCGTTTCAGTGAGTGCCACCAGTTCATGTATTTCCCCATCATCGTGCACTCCATTACTGTGTGAAATTCTGCTGGAGTTAACCTTTTGCCAGTCAACTGCAGTGCTGTTGCTTTGATCCACGCTGGTAAATCAGATTCATTCCCCAGGCTTGAAATGTTTAGGTTACTTGTTCCAAGTGCTGAAGATAATTCAGAGACTCAAGCAGGTCTTTCTGTGGTTGAGGATGTTCGAATTCTACTACCGTGACGTGGATTCTGCATTTCTTGAGCTCCCTGCTGCGTATCTTCATCTTCCTGGTCGTCTTGTCTTGAAAATCCCGAAAAAAATCGCACGACCGTTTCTGGGGGGTGCTAAGTAGTTGCGCGCTCTGTTAGGGGCTCTCCCAAAATGGCCGTCAACCGCATCGGATGCGTTTGTTGCACTGTTTAGCGCGCCATCCAACCCGTTCGTTTGAGAAGCGTAGTCAAGTTTGAATTGACTGAACTGATCCGATAGTTCTTGCAAGCTTTTAATGCAGGATTGTAATTTCTCAATTAACAGTTTATTTTGTTCACGTAATTCTTGGTTTTCCCTAGTGTTTGTACCGGGTGTGAAAGCTTGCAGGTTAATCCACTCGTTCCCGTGTACTGATTTCAGCCTCGTTTCCTGCATTTGTCAATCGCGCCGAGCGGTGCTGCCATCTAGTGGTCGATTTTGCAAGCCTTGGGTTGGTGGCGTGTTACCGAGCGATCGTGAAACTCGCGGCGGAACATTACAATCATGCGTGAAATTTAATGTTTCGGGGCTCCGTAATAATTCCCTATCAATACTAACACCAAAAGCTACGTTGGGAGGCAGATCCGGGAAAGAAAACTGAGAGTTCATGACGGAAGTTTGCCGAAATTCGGATGCGATAATTGCAAAAAAGAAAATGGCGGCGATCAGTGTGGGAAACGGGATTGGATTCATCTACGGGGTTCTCAGTACTAACCACAGAAGCGACGCCATTGCTGCGCATGCGTATAACCGTTACACCTGGCTTCGTCACAGTTACTACAAAGTGTTCATGCGCCGTTGGCGTTGGTTTGCGAATGAGTGAGAAAAGTTCGTTTGATTTTGCTGAAAATTCGTTAAAATGCTTGTCATGCGATGTTAGGTTTTGCCAACGATCATTAAAGGTTCCCCAATTAATTATATGCACTTGCATTGTTCATTTTTAAACGATAAATGTCATTGGGGGGGGGGTGATACCCGGAACTATTTTTTCTTGCGTAGGTTTTCTTCCTCCCTGGCTTGCGGCGTCCTGCGTGACTCGGCCTTCGTTTGGAAGAAACATACAAAAGTTCACGATTTTCAATTGAAATCAGTTTAAAAACCCATTTTGTCCTCTTGCTGGTTTTCCAGCATCATCTGGGGACCCTCCAAAAGCATTAACAGGGAACGATCTCACCTTTCAAAATTTTTGTTGATGACCGAATTCGATGTGGCAGTCAAGTCGTCTGCTCGTTCGCATTTTTCGGCCGATCGTCTTACCCATCTCCAAAAGTTCTTAAATTTCTCGAATTCCGTTATTGAAATTAAGTTGTTCCATCTGTCGGGCGCCAAGTCTCTATCCTGACGGGCGCCAAGTCTCTGATCCTTGCAGACTCCAGGGTTCGCATAAAGGACTCATTCTATTGTTGAAAGGTTGTTTAATTGCCCGGTTAAACATGATGATGCTGACATCTCGAGAGCAGGTGGGAGAGAGACATTGTGTTTCGCGCTCAGACGCGTGTGTGTGTTTCGGAAGGCCGACTGTGTGAGGTTGCGTCATTGGGTGACGAAACCCGAGGAAACCACGTCAATCAAACCAAGAGCAACAAAGCATGTTCATTGGGCCGCCGAAGGCGATGTTTTCCATCCACACCGTAGTATTTGGGAAAGGATTCTTCGCGGGACTGGATTCGGGTTCGACTTTCAGTCACATCCAAACAAACCGGTTGCTAGCGATCTACCCGTAAGCAAGAAAACACATCAAACCATTCGAGGGTCTCCCAACGCAACTTGCAGACGGAAGAGAAGGTCCCGTACCAAGAGGAGAGATCACCATTCCGATTGTGACACAAGGCAAGCACCTGAAGATGAAGTTCCAATTCGATGACGAGCTAGCGATTGAATGCATCCTTGGTCAAGATTACGCAAAGAAAGTAAAGCTGAGTATCGACTTTGCCAACGAAGTGGGGAATTTTGATGGGGATGTGAGGCACACGTTTCCACTGTGGGCTCACGCAGCGGATCCTAACACCTTACCAAAAATCGCTACATGGTTCGTCCAATCAGAAGAAGGAATGAGGAAACTCAACCAGCTGACTGAGGGACAGTTTGAGTATCTTGAAGCCATGCTACATAAATACAGCTACACATTCCCAGGGCGACCAGGAAAGTTAACAAGTCAGCCCTATGCTACAAAATGAATATTTAATTAGTGTCTTTCAATCTTTACAAACATTCACCCATAAGAGGGTGACGGTGATGATTATAGAGAGAGAAAATCATTGGCACTTAAAATTTAGGTGTGAAGTCTCAAACGGAAAATAACTGAAGGTTTCCTTTGGTGTGGTTGCCCCTACAACGTACCACTTAACAAAATTAAATATTCAGGTAAAAATTCCAGTCAATTTGTACTGAAATACAACGTCTTCAACAGCCGTTAAACTAAATAACGGCTGAGGGTATCAGCATTTAAATGAAACTTGCCAGGTTTGTACCGGACGGTGTAATCATAATCTTGGAGGGTAAGGCTCCACCTAAGCAATCTGGGATTTTTGCCAGACATTTGTTTGAGCCAGTGTAACGGATTGTGATCAGATTCAATGACAAATTTTGTCCCATAAATGTAAGGACGCAATTTGGCTACTGACCAAATCAAACATGCACATTCTTTTTCTGCTGTACTGTAATTTTGCTCCCTGGCTGTGAGCTTGCGTGACACGTAAAGGCAGGGGTGTTCTTCTTCATTGTACTCCTGGGACAACACGCAGCCCATGCCACGTTCGAAGCAGTCGCACTGCAAAATGAAGGTTTGATTGAAGTCGGGAGCTCTTAGGACTGGAAACGTTACTAAGGCTTTTTTTAGAGTATCAAAAGCCTTTTGCTTAGACTCGTCCCACAAAACGGGATCTGGTGCCTCTTTTTTTCAACGTATCAGTTAAACAAGCACAAATCTCTGAATGGTGATTTATGTAACTCTGGTAATATGCTACCAAACCTAAAAAGGAACGAACATCTTTTTTTGTTTGAGGACGGGCAAACTTTTGTACTGCCAAAACCTTCACCTCAGAAGGTATACGTGAACCATTGCCAATTTCATGGCCAAGGAAAGTAGCCTTGTGACAAGCGACTTGCGATTTTCCGTCGTTAACCGTTAACCCGGCCTTCTTGACAGCAAGGAGAAAATTGTTAACATTGTCAAGATTTTGTGGCCATGTTTCGGCACCAACAGCAGTGTCGTCCTGGAAGGGAGTGACTAATTCCTCCTTTCCATGTGTGACGTTGTCCATTAGTTTTGGAAACAGAATGGAGCGTTTTTCATCCCCATGTTCATCATGAGGGTTGCAAACTTCCCAATGGGAGTTGTGATTGTGGCAGCCATTGAGGCTTGTGGCGTCAAGCGCACTTGCTAAAATCCACGGTTCAAATCAAAGATGGGAAATGTATTTCCATTTTACGGCATATTCGATACAGTCCTCAATGTTAGGAATGGGGTAATCTTTGGTTACCGTGTTGTTATTTAACTCGCGGTAATCTGCTACCGGACGGGGGCTAGCGTTGGACGATGATCATGGGTGAACCATGGGGGGAGTCAGTTTCGACTATTAGCCCAAGTTTAAGCATTAACTGTATCTCCGTGACAATTAAATCACGTTCAAATTTAGCATGTCTGTAATATTTACAGGGCTTAATTTGAGTATCAACTCAACGTCGTGAGTGACAGGGTCTGTACGACCGGTAAAGTAGAGTCTGAGAAAACTCCATCTACTTGCTCAAAGACTTTTAGTAAGTCGCTCTTCTGCAATTCAGTTAAATTGCCCGTCTTTTTGAAAAGACTCATGGCTTCCTTAGCTGTAAGGTGGCCATCGCCAGGCTGACCTGTCCAAACATGGTCAGAGGGATTGTATTCCCTTTCGTCACTGTAGGAGTGGTTACTTGACCCTTCCCTAGGCAGATAGGGCTTCAAAAGATTTACATGATATGTAGTTTCTTTTTGTAAACCAAACGTTTTCTTGATTAAATAGTTTGTATCAGAAATACGTTTCAAAACTTCGCAAGGGCCATCCCAATAAATTTCTAGTTTATTGGCTCGTGCTGGTTTAAGGACTAAAACCTTGTCGCCTTCTTTGAACCTGCGTTCAACTGCCTTGGTGGCATAATAATGCTTATTTTTAAGCTGACTCTTCACAATCTGTTCTTGTGCGAGTTCCCGTGAATACTTAAAACGCTGGAGTAAATCCAGGATATACTCTAAAGCGGACGGGTGAACATCGGGTTCAAACTTTGTTCTTCAAACTTTTGTTCTCACTGTGGGTGTCATTAGCAGGCGTTAATGGTATTTACGATAAATTGTCTAATTTAATTTTGTTAGAGCAATTTTACAAGTCATGCCCAGTGGGTTTGAGAAAGTGGTTGCCGGATCGGATTAAATCTGGGACACTACAGGAAGCAGCCAAACTGTGTGACGACTACACCACACGCAACAAGCAAATCTCTATTGATGTTGCTGTTAAAACTGGTAGAGTGCAAACTGGCGCACAGCCAGCCAGCCAAGCCACTAAGACTTCGTCTAATTCCCGAGATAGTAAACAAAACCGTAACTCGTTAGCTAACCCGGTTGGGACTAACAATGACAGCGTGACTATGCTAACGCTGATAATCGTGATAGTGTAACTTCTAACCCTAGTCAAACTACTCTCCCATCAACTATCTCGATGGGATCTACCCGTTCCTACTGAGTCTACGGGAGCAAGATTGACGGGAGCGTCTTCGTCCTCGTAGTCTCGTAGCGGCTGCGTACGTGTTTAAAATCGTACCCGCTTTTAGTTCTACATTACATCCATTAAAATTACTTCATATTACTAGAATAATACCTGTAGGAGTCGGTTAACAAGAATATGAGCAAAACGTGCAGAAAACGTACGCGAAATAGAACTTAATATGTGGATGGTCACCTTTAACTTCTTTGTTTATGCCTGTGTAGACAGATTTTTTGTTAATGCATTTTTGCTTTGCTTTTGAGGCATTGGCTTTTTTGTTGTTGTTGTTGTTGTTGTAGACATAACCAGTTAAAACTCGATATACATTGCTTGTGTGTTAAACATTGCTACTTTTTAACATGATAAATCTCACTAATTTAATTGCTCCGGTTTTTATTTTTATTTATTTTTTTATATTTTTTGAGCAAGCATGCCTACAGTAAATATAATTATCACTGTATATAATAATTCGCGCAGTAATAGTAATTCTCACTGCATATATTAATGCTCACTGTTATGTTCCATTACTATTTAACTGTAGCATGGTTCCTTTTACATGGATTTTTTTTATTGTTACGGTAACCGCCAGTCCTGTAATGCCCTAAGGGTGATCGGACTGCTAAAATAAAGTTAAGTTAAATTCGCCGTTTTCAGGTTATAATATTCCTGTAATACTTCTGTATTTCAAGAATTTGAAAATGTAGATTTCCGATAGTTCTGGACTCACAGTTTGCTGGAGTTACCTCAACCCTTAACAAAAGACACTGTAACGTCTATGAGCTCTTGTTCGAGTGTAAAATTCCATGTAAATTTAGGATTATCATCACTATCTTCATCCGTAGCTACGTTAAGTGATGCTACGTAAATAGGATTGGGTTTGTAATTTTCCCTGTTTATTATTTCCTTATTTTGATTATAAGCAACCTGAGCTAATTCTGGCGATGCTGATGTTTGAAATTTTAAATCGCCTATAGTTAAGATGTTATCTGGGCAATTTAATGTTAAAGAATCTGATTTATTTGACATGAAATCGTAACCTAATAGTACTGAAATATTACCAAATGAACCATCAGGTATGATAACGAATTCTTGGCTTCTAGAAAATTCACATTTTTCTATAGTTGTTACTATTTTCCTATCAGCTTTAATCTGACGATTTCCGACCCCAACCAAATTTACTGGTGTGGCTATTGCAATTAAATGACATTTAACGCTAAAACTCTTAAGCATGCGTTGGGCTGCTGTGTTTGTAATTAGCGAAAGTGACGAGTCTGTGTCAAATAAACGTATATCTGGCCTATTTCCAACGTCAAACACTAAGTGTGGACGCGAGTATTTAACTTTAGTTTTATTTAAAACAGTTCACTTGAACGTTGTCAGCGTTAGGCGCTGTTTTGTTTGCTCCGTGTCAAGCGATGTTTCGATTTGCTGCTCTGACTCACAGCTAGTATCAACTTGGGATGCTGGATGGTGCTGCTTGTACTATCTTGTTGCCCGATTGAGCAGAAATGCTCGTAATCAAGTTTCCTCGCTCTCCCAACGATGAGTGTTTCGCTGGTGATGCATTTGGGTCGGCAACATTTTTCTGTCCCAAAACGTTAAGCAGATTGTAGGTTCGAACGTTCCTACGACTGTTGGAATCCTAATTTTCCAATCTTTCTGCGTTGTTGGTGAAAAGCCAATAGAAGTGCCTGAAGGCATTTTAACTCCATCTTTACGAAATGATTCACTCGCATGTTTAAACTGAACTGTGCGTTTGTTACCTAATAAAGCAATTACGATCGGCTTTTTAGTATCGACTGGGTTTAATTCTGAATGATAATTTGTGGAATCTAAACCATCTTCGAATAGTGTAACTATTACTGAGTCACAAGTTAAACCGTACTTATTGTTAACTATCGTTATCGTTAAAAAATTTGTAAATTCATTTAAGAGCTTTTTATTACTTTCTATAGACCTTGCAACATATTTTGAAGGAATTTTGCCTAAATACGACGCTAAACATGGTAAAGCTAACGTGCGATCTGGCAAAGCAAGTTTTTTTTTTTTTTTGCTGGTGCCATTCGACGTTTGAATACAAATTAAGCATTAATTTATTTGCATCTTCGTCTGAAAATAATGGAACACATTTTACTTTTAAGAAGTGAGTACTATACACTTCGTAAGTTTGAGTTACAGGAGTTTGAGCATGAACTGAGCTGACGTGTGGATTTCGATCGTCATTATTGCTGTGTTCTGACTGCTTTGAGTTTAGTTCTGAATCCCTGTTAACATTCAGACTATTAGCTTGTTTTTTTTTTTATTTATTTATTTATTTTATTTTTTTTACTATAACCATTTTATTATTATTTGTTATTTTGTCTTTGTTGGTTTTGATTTTGATTTTAATTTTGGTTTTGGTTTTGCTGTCTACCATTATTGCTACCATTATTTTGTTTCTGCTGTCCGTTACTGTAACTATTTTTACTGTTATTGCTAGTATTAACCTGATATGAATAAGGGTTGTTAGTTTTCTTATTAAACTGTACAGAATCTCTGTTATCGAAACCAGAAAAATAATTTCCGCCGTTTGTAATTTCTGCAACGTTGTAAATTATCATCCTTAGTGCGACAATGTTTTTTGAAATGTCCACGGCCTAAACAACGGTGACAGGCTTTGATTTGTGGGTTTCTCGCATTTATGGTGCTGATTTTAGCCTCTTTAGGTGTGGTTTTAACACTTCTTAAGTTATTTAGGCCTTTTTCTAATGAATTCATTTTGTCTAAAATTGAACCAAGAGACAAATTATTGACTTCGCTACTTCGTTTATTAGCTTAGCAGAAAAATCTTCTATTGTTTCCCCTTCCTTTAATTCAGCTGTATGAAACAAATATGGTTATGGTTTCACCTCTGCAACCAAATCTATCGACTAAAATTTCCTTGAAATTTGCCCAACTTTGAGAGCTAGCAAGCAATATGCGGATTCATGGCCAAATAAATTGCTACTTGTCCTGTGCATTTGTTGCATGCGACAGAAACTATCTCGGAATCTTTTAATGAAGGGTCTAATGTTCGTAAATTTTCAACCATTAAGGCAAAAGTAAAAATATCCAATGAGTCATCTCCTGCAAAAGGTAAAATAGCTTTCTTGGCTGAAAGTAATTCTTCCCAAAGTCTAGACTTATTTTGAGAATCCCTGCTTTGATTTGATTCGGTGATAGTTTTTAGCACTTCTAAATGATTATCATTTACTGCCTTAAGGTTATCGCTATTTGATTGTAAACATACTTCTAAAGTATAATCCAAAAATTTTTTGAAGATGAGATTCGTCCATATTACCTTGTTGTCCGCTACTATGATTTGGGGTTAAAGTCAGCGGTGTTTGATTTCCAGGTGGAATCTGAGAGTTTATTACGACATTTGGAGTAATAGGAACATGGGATTGATTCGGTATTTGCGAATTTATTGGCAATTGAATATTAAGCGGTGTTTGATCGCTTGTTTGTATTTGCAAGGTAGGCATAGTTGGTGTCTAATTTTGTGACACATGATTACGCTGTGTCGTTGCTGAATTTTACGGCACATTTAGGTTTAATGGCATTGTTTGATTTGAGGCATATTTTGGTTTAATGACATAGCTTGATTAATATACAACTGACTGTTGGGTGTTACTTGAGAATTTAAGGTTGCAGTCTACCCTAAAAAACTAATTTTATAATTTTGCAAGTATTTCCATAAAACTTTGGTCGACATACTCCCTTAATGATGTAAAGGGGATTTGCATTAAAAAAAATTGTGTTTTGCACCTCCCCTCACCTTCCTCTTAATTATGCAAATTTGTTGGCCTTTGATCATGACAAGATATCTCCGTCACTTTTTATCTCATCAGCATGAAATTTTTTTTTTAAATGATGTGTGTTGGGTCAGGTGTAATCTGAAGTAGAATTACGAAGATATTTACAATCAAAGCGGGGAAATAATTTTTTTCATGAAAAGTGGTAAAACCATAAAGCAAAACCAATGAAAACCTTGACCACGGGGCACCTAGAAATTTTTTCCTAGGCTAATATAGACTCAGCTTCATTATTCTAGTTCAGTCTGATGTTAACCCCACCCTTATCATCCTCAAAAAATTTCAGACAGATACATGCCATAGTTTAGTCAGAAACGTGACACGAAGATGAAGTTTCCCATAAAAAACTCAATTTGAGAAAATGGCCGCTAAAGTCAAAATTTTTATTTTTCCAATTTACTGCAGACCTAGTGACCTCCAGCTAAGTAAGAGTCATCTGCTTCGGTTTCACTCGCACGGGCGTTGTTTCTTTTCTTTCTATCTTGTTTTATTTTGTCTAGAGCAGCTTTTCTAGCATTCTTTATGGGAACCTATGGGAAAACAATTTTTCGAAAGACAGCATTCTTTACTGAAAGATCACGCTTACGATGTATACACAAAGCTTGAGAAGAGATTTTCACATATGGAGGAACTCTTAGTTAGCAAGATGGCTGAACTTCAGCATATTAAACCAGAAAACCAAATAGTTGACTTTAACCCCATTAGCCCACCCTTGGGGTGCTTGGATCTCAACGTGAAATTGAAAAGCTCCGTCAGTGAAAGTCTGCAACTTATCTCTGCCCATCTAGACCACGAAGCGAAAAAGGTAGACTCTGCTCGTCCCCAGGCACAGCCATTCCCCCCCCCCATCCCCCACTACACCGCAATATCACAGTACGCCGTAAAAAACATAATAACTTGGGAAATCAATCCATACCACACACCAGAAACCATCACATCCAAAATTCGGTAGAATCTACGGAGCAAGGGCAGGCTATGCGAAACCTCGTTCCTGTGGTGACAGAACTGTGCGATAGACATAATCGTAAGAAGGAAAATATAATGCAGCAGATTTCCCCTCTAAATGGGGCTGACCACGATACTGTGAGTGAGAAGCCAGACACTCAAACGGAAATCACTCACATGACTTCTGCATGGCAGGCCCTCACTATTATAGTTGGGGACTCACACGTTAGGGGGCTTAGAGGTGGCATTAATCCGAAATCTAAAACATGGACATACCCAGGTTTAAAATCAGAGCAACTATCCTCTAAACTGAACGACGTTCTATCTGGTGACAATTGTGATGCATCATTCGTGGTTTGTGCAGGTTCTAACAGTATCGCAGAAGACTCGCCGAGCAGTATCGTTCTACATATTCAAGACTTTATTACATCAATTAGGGTAAAATACCCTTCAGCGAAATTAACCATCATAGGCCTGTTCCCACGCCTTAAAAAGTTGTAAAGAGATCTCGAAATGAAGATCATTCACACTAACTCATTATTACGCCAATTATGTGTCGCACAAAATTACTCTTATTTGTCTATTGATAAGGCAATTTGCTCCGACCACACCCTGCTTGCAAGAGACTCCATACATCTTACTGCGAAGGGAAAGATGGTACTCCAAACGGAACTTTTAAAACTAAACATGCCTTCAGAAAACCTCCAGCACTAACAGGGTTATACCCATCAACTAAATTTTGTCAGGCAAGAACAACTAGAAGTTTGTCCTGTCTCTTGATTAATGCACGCAGTGTTATAAGTAACCTAGGCAGTCTTACCGACCTGCTGCATCAAAACATTTATGACCTTATTTTTATTGTAGAATCATGGCTTAATGCTAGTGTCACTGATGCCACGCTTGTCGATACCCTACCATATTCTGTGATTCGTAGGGATCGTGGTAGTAGGGGCGGGGGCTTACTTGTGCTCCATAAAGCATGTATCCCATTGGCTATTGTGGAGGTGGGTGTAGACGTCGAGAGTTTTGTTTTGACTTTGCCTGGGGAAAAGATTTCGATTATACTGTGTTACTTACCTAACAGTTTTATGGATCTTGACATACTTAATCTATGCACGTTTGTTAGAAAAGTACTTAATCCAGGGCATTCCAACGTCATCCTGGGTGACTTCAATCTTTCTACCATCGACTGGGAACATAACAGGGCAGCTGACGGCCACCATGAGTATTTCCTAGATTTACGTGCACCACTGGGGCTTAGACAACTTGTTCATAACCCAACAAGGGGTCAAAACATTCTAGACTTAATTTTTACTGATGACGACTTCTTGGTTTTTGATCTGGAGGTGGGGGCCCACTTTGGGAAGAGTTATCATTGTGTAGTAGGTTTTCGTTTAAATCTGGCGCACCCTCCAAACCCTCCAAACCCTCCAAATTCGACAGACCTGGGTAATTATACTGTAAATTTTGCCAAACTTAAATCTGCCCTGTTAGAGGTTAACTGGGATGACTTAATCTTCAAGGTCCACCCAAACATTGAACAGGCATGGACTGCTTTCCATAAGTTGCTTAAGGGACGCATTGAGCTGTGTCAGGTCATACAGCATAAACCTAGGAGAAGACAGAACTACACTCCAAAAAATATCAATATACTTCGCCAGCGCAAACTAAAGCTGTGGAAAGTATATAAATTAAATCGCAATCAACAGACCTTAATTATGTATAATAGGGCGCGTGCGCTGTATTCTCGGACACTTGAAACATGGAAAAGTGAGATAGATTCGGCTGTGATTCGCGATGGTATCCCTGCGGCTCTTTTTAAACTATATAGGAGTAAAAATGCATTTTCGCGAGCCATCCCCCCACTTTAAGATTCAAGTGATTTTATCACGGTTATTGGTTGTAAAGCGGAGTTACTTAGCCGTACCTTACTACTGATGATGGTCCCAGCATAATACCACTGGCTCGTAGTGCTAACGTAAATGTTACCTGCTCTCAGGTCACTTTTCACCAGAGCTCTATTGTTGCCGCGTTAAACAGATTAAAACCAAGTAAGTCATGTGGACCCGATGGACTCTCGGCTTTTCTTCTTAAAATCTTAGCACACAAAATCAGCTATCCACTCTCCAAACTCTTCACCCTTTCTTTTGCCCAGAGCAGCTTGCCAACATTGTGGAGACAGGCCAACATAATTCCAATTTTCAAGAAGGGGTCACCCTCGGATCCTCTTAACTATAGGCCTATTGCTCTTACATGTGTGGCGTGCAAAGTCATGGAATCCATCATCCGAGATGCCATGGCTCGGTTCTTGGGTGAACAGTCTATGATTTGCCAAGACCAGTTTGGTTTTCTCCCACTTAGGTCTGCGGTTCATCAGTTACTTCTGGTCCTTGATCGCTGGACTTGCGCTCGCGATATTGGGGTTCCTACGGACACCGTGTATTTTGACTTTAGGAAGGCTGTTGAGTCCGTCATTCACCGAAAACTTCTTTTTAAACTTGACTGTTGCGGTATTGCGGGTAGTTTAAAGAGCTGGATTGCAGCTTTTGTCCAGGACCACCACCAAAGGGTGCGCATCGAAGACATTTCTTCATCATGGACATGTGTACCTTGTGGTGTTCCACAGGGGTCTGTACTCGGGCCCCTTCTTTTCGTAATTTACTTAAACGACCTAAATTTAGAAAGGGGTTGTACCTTTGGCTTCAAATTTGCCGACGACCTTAAGGTGGGGGCAGAAGTGCCTGACTCCCTCCTTTCCTTGGACCTAGACAATATGGTCCAGGAAGTTGCCCACTGGTCCGAGAGTTGGCAGTTACCTCTCTCTGTAAACAAATGTCGTGTCTTCAACATTGGCGGAGTCGATAGACAAAACACCTACTCGTTGGGTCAAGTGTTCTTGCCTACATCTGCAGAAGTCCGAGATCTTGGAATTTGGTTTACCAGTGACCTAAAATCATCCACTTACTGCCATAAGATTTGTGCTGCAGCATACCGTCATGCAGCAGTCGTGAAAAGATGTTTTGCTTCCGGAAACATTGATACCAGGATTTGGGCGTTTAAGGTTTTTGTTCGCCCATTACTTGAATATGCGACGCCTGTCTGGTCACCTTACCTTGCGCGTGACATTGACTTAATCGAGAAGGTGCAGAGGCGTTGCACCAAGGGTCTTCTGGGACTCAGGGAGTTGCGTATCGGGAACGCCTGTCAAAATTGGGCCTAGAGCTTCTTCAACTACGCAGAATAAAATTTGATCTAATCCTTACTTTCAATATTATAAACCAGCTTATTGCTGTTGACTTACCTTTTTTTGACCTGGCACAAATTCTTTTGGTACGCGGGGGCACTCATGCAAACTACTGTTTCCTTCCACCAGGCTCGATTGTCGTCGAAATTTTTTCTCTGTGCGGGTTGTGTCGGTTTGGAATGCCTTAAGGAAAGAAACTATCAGTGCAAAAACGGTTTCAGCATTCAGTAGGATGCTGGACTCCGAACCTCTCTATGAGTACTTGAAGCGACCCCAACCTCCATGATAGCCATTCCCGCATTCGTGCTGCTAGCTTTTTTTTAATTTCGGAGTGGTATTAGTGGCCCCAAGCCCTTCCGTTCCGTCCACTTTTTGTGGTGGTAAATTGGTAATTTTATTTTTTATTTTTAATAACCTCATCTGCTTGAGCCAAGTATTCGGCGCAGTAGAAACCCTCTTTTCTTTGAAAGATGAGTTTTCTACTTGTTTCACCTTCATTGAAAGTGATTGTAGCATCAAACATCGAATACTGCTTCGACTCTGAAAGCTGCAGCCAAGCAGGATACTCGATCGCAGATGCGACCTGGTGTTGCTGGCCGAAGCTTTTGAGAGCTCGCTCCTGATTGGCCCTAGCCGAGTGCCTTAGTGAAGCGGAAGGTAGGACAAGAACCAATGAAACTGCGTGTTACAAATTTCTTTTACTTTTCAACGTGCCCGACGCAGAAAGTAAAGCGCTTCACTTTGCACTTTATTTTGTGTTTCTACGGTAATTAGAAGCTAAGTTAACAATGATTTGAAATTTGTGCATACATAAAGAGGATTTTTTTCGTAAAAATTCGTGTGACTAGGGTACAAATTTAATGTTTATATCAAAACTGATGGATTTTTTTTTTATATTCTTAAATTTCAAACACTTAATACCATAAGAAAACGTAAAATGCAGTAAAAAAAATACAATTTTTTTTCAAAATCGTGTTTGTGAGGGTAGACGGTACCTTAACGGTACCTGAGTACTAAGTGGTACTTGCGTATTTAGTGGAACCTGGGAATTTAATAGTGCGTTTGGGAGTATCGGTACATGAGAATCTCGTGGCACACGGTTGTCGTGTGGAGACCTAGATCATATTCGACCTCTAGAATTACCCTTATTTTTAGTTGAGCGTTTTGCTGAACGAGACTGAACTCGTTTGGATGGTGGCAAATTCAATGCGTCATTGACCTCGTCAATAGTATCAATATCAGAATGATCTGACTCATATGGAGTGGTATTGGTATTGTCTAAAATAGCAGTGCTAACTGAAGCATCCGTAAATTCCACAAAATCGTCTTGATTTCGAGGTTTTTTAATAGGCCTGCCTCTTGAAGAGACTTGAACTGTGCCCCTGGCATGATTACCTAGTTCTAGGCATTATTTAACTATATTTTAGGCAAATATTCAAAGCTTAAGCTAGATTTAAACTTAATTGTAGCACAAGTCTTAAGTTTTTTGAGCACTTTGAAAAATTTCTACAATTTTGCACAAAATGATGAATTTTCCCTTTAAATTGGAAAATACTTAACTTTTCCCAAATTTTAGCACCTGAAGTCGGCAATAATTTGATGGTGGTTATTTTAAGCGTAACCACGAACAATTTCATAGAAAATTAGCACTGCTGTGACTAATAAGCAAGATGTACTGAACACAACTTAGGCCTATAAGTTTGCCCAATTATAGGTTAGTCAATTTTTTTTTTCTCTGGGCAGACTAAAATTGCCTCTTATTGTGGCAAACTTAAAGCAAATAACTTTTAAATGCACACAACATAATACACTTGAACATATTTCATAGCATTGAACATGTCAACCAACAATTTCCGTAAAACAATCGCCAAATGTTAGCGAAAATCAACAATGTTATTTTCACCAAAGTTTAACTATAGGTACTAAATTTTCCCGTACTTTTTTGAGTGTTAAAACCTGTTTATAAACAAACCAACTATCTTTGTTGACTATCGGAAAAATTCTTACCGAATTTAAACGCTAAACTTCGGCTTTCTAAAGATTGCAAAATGCGAAAATTGGCACTATTTCTATAAAATACAACTGAATGCTCTTAAAATTATTAGTATTATTTTTCGAATGTCTTTTCCGGGGATTAAAGGGAGATTGAATCCCACTTATGACTCCATTGTAATGTTCTATTCCAGTGACCATTTGACCAGAATAAACATTATTATCTAGGATGGCATAAGGGCAATCAAATGTATAAAACAGTAATCGTGTATAAAATAGGTAGGCTAAATAATAAGCAATCATTCATCTAATACTAGGCCTTTAATCGACACTCCGGCGTCCACAATATTAACCCCACAATATGCCCAATTAAATTAATAACAGATTGTTATAATTTGATATATCGATTACAATTATTTTGCAATGAGTTGAACGAATGGCATTACGAATTAAGTCGAGCGGAAAACCTAATCATTATTATATTCTCTAAATTATATTAAGGAATCTCGGGTTAATTTAGTAGCATACATATTGTTACTAGTTAAGCTGACCAAATCATAGCTATTGCTATCGTATTGAATACTTAGCTCTATTATAGAAGCTTTAGTGAAGCTAGCAGCATACGGCTCTAGCCCGGCGGTGAGGCTCCGTCCAAGATACGGCACGGCTGTTGGCCTGGTGTGCTTTCAGAATCGGGACCTCCGGAATTTGACTGGCGTGAACTAGTTAGCAACTGTTGAGCGGCTGATGATCGACTGATATCGTACATTCCGAGGATCGGTTTAAATACTGTGGCGTTATCGGCCATGATCGATCCATTATAGTAGTGATTTATTATTGAAATGTTAAATTTAGTAACATTCTGACAGTCTGGGCCCTCATCGTGAAATGGGACCTCTATACGCCTGTCAATCATTTCATTGTTGCTTTCGAGTTCACTAATTGTTCCCCGTATGCGGCGCTTTGAAGTTATATGCCGCCATAATTAACTATCCCGTGTGGGAGGGATTTATTGTTATTCCACGAAATTATCGATCACGAGCGACGATCTTATTGTAATTAAATCTACTTCTAGGAAGTCATTTAGGTTCTACGAAACTGTCGTAAATATTGTCAACTGGTAATGCCATCCTTTAAACTCAAACAATAGGTGTAATTGCAATTGTTCAGGTTACAAATGATCTTGCCGCCTCTCGGTCGTCTTTGAAGAGGACTCCCAATTATATTTACTATCTGGAGTCGTTTTTGATCTATCCGAATAAATATTCGGCTCATGTATTTAATAAATGTATGATATTATGCAAATATGTATCTAATTGATTAGATGTATTGTTTCTGTTATGAATATTAATTAAGCCATTAATTATTTCCTTACACATCACCTAACATCCGAAATCTTCCTATTTTGCATCCAACAACAAGTGTGCCTACTTCCCCTCCACATTCCTGGCAACCTGAATGTAATTGCAGATTCCCTGTCCCGATCATGGCCGCCAACCGGCGAATGGACGCTCCACCAAGCAATTTGCAACACTCTATTCCACCTGTGGGGACGTCCCACGCTGGATCTTTTCGCGACCCGTCTCAACACCAGACTGTCACAATTTGTCAGTCCCCTTCCCGATCGCTGAGCCTGGGCAGTGGACGCCTTCACTCTACATTAGAATCACCTGTTCGCATATGCCTTTCCGCCTCCACGGTTGCTGCCTCTTGTCCTACGCAAGATCGCCAATTCAACCGGTCGGTTCCTGCTCGTTGCTCCGAATTGGCCAGCGGCGCTTGGTTCCCGTACCTACTCTCCCAAGCCATGGAATTGATCCCACATCCGAACCCTCAGGCATTTCGATTTCACGGGTGGCTACTATCGTCCGACTCCTCCGAGCATCAGGAATTTTTGAAAACGAGGCCGTCCGTATTGCCTCTCGTGCCATCCGCACCTCTACCAGCAAAATATACGACAGTCACTGGCAATGCTGGCTTCATTGGTGTATCACAGACCAAGTTAATCCTGTTATAATAATAACTAATTCGATTAGTATACTTCTCCCAGGTATCGTTTTCAGCGTCAAACTCAGCGTATAAACCAACTGTTTTGGAAGCCATATTAAATTCGTTGTCAGAACTACTGACACTTGGAATTAATTTTAAACTTACACTGGCGCTAGCGCTCGCTTCTGTATTTGCTACCGCAACACTAGAGCTGCTTAAAGGAACAGCTAACACAGGCGTTTTTTCAACTTCACCTGTCTCGGGCATAAGCGTACACTTAAAAATTAAATTATTTAATTAATTTAATACAATTCCATTTTAACGTAATTAAAACCCTCGAGACTATAGGGTTTTCACCTAACAACTAAGCCTACACTACCGTAGCCTACCTAGTTTTAAATTTAAGCACCTACAACTTGAACCAATTTAATAGGCCTTTAAATTGTTTATCGTTTAACAGTTAAACAAAACAACATAGCAGGCCTATGCGTTCGGCACAGACCGAGTTTCATCGTATTTAACATAAACGCTACCGTACTAAAATTAAGCACCGGCACAAACTGTAACGGCGGACGCTACGACGGCTTAGGTGCTTGTAACGTCCCCGGTTTCCCTGGTGTACGTGGAGTTTCAGCTTGAGGTTAATCGGTGTTAATGACGACTTTTTACGTTATTCAACACAGCATCGGCGACTGTCCCAGCATGGGGCATGGAGCGCCGGTCCTAATTAAAGGGGCCTAACCTTAAACTGTCGGTATCGCTGCCACCAACGGTGGATTTAACTGTATTACTAGCTAAAATTAAAGATGGGCTACATATTTATATTTTACACTAAAAGACAATTAATCAATCTAGCAAACGACTGAAGCTTAAAACTCCTGGTTTTATTTATGCAACAGAATGGAATAACACTTTACATCATAGTTTGCTTCTAAAAGCTTTTGAGTATCAATTAATTAAAAAGGCAACAAGTTTGAATTTACAAAAGTAGCAGTTCACAAATCAAACAAACAACGCTTGTGTTTGAGTAAAAGTTTAAATTTTCCCAGTAGAAAAAGTAATATTAGGTGCTCCCGGAGACACCCACAAGACTTAACAGCCGCAACTGATAAAAGTCTGACAGTATGTTTCTACATGATCAACCGTCCACAGTTATGTTTCTAAGTTTTCCAAGTAAAAAAAGATCAACCTCCCTTAGTTCCCTCGAGAACTGTTCTAAGTAATAAAAAGCCCGGCAATTTTACACTTAGGCATCAGTGTGTTTCAATTTGACTTCCACAAAGATTAAACCGTCAAGTAGTTTAAGTTTAAAAATCCATTGAAATTAAACTGGAAAAGTTGGTTTTTAGTAAGAGTACCACTCTGACGTTATGGGGAGAGAGAACCTAAGATGCCGCTGCAGGCGTCTCCACCATAAATTTCTACAAGCTAGAGAGTTAAAGTTTACATTTAAACTAAAATTTAGAATATGGGGGTCCTAAACTGAACTTTCAAAAGCTAAACTATAACATACGAACCACTACCATTGTGCCCGGCATGGCATTCTCCGGACATGGCGTCTCCACTCCCGACTGGCGTGACCTTTCTCTAGCTTGAGATCTGTGAGCTGTGCTAACAAGGGATTCTGGGGCTGGGGTTTTATACACATAACCGGAAGTTGGCGCGGACGCCGAGGATAGCTGTGGGGGTCTGATTGGCTGAGGGCCTCGAGAACAATGGAAAGTGGGAGGAGAAGTCGGATGAACAAAGGGACTGGGTGCAGAGACGTTTGAAGGAGTAGGGACATGTAAAGACGGAAAAGATAGGCCTGTTTGAGTTTTACTCAATTGAACTTTGGGAAATAGGCCTTTACTTTGTATTATTGGCTATGGAATGGATATTTACATGTTTGCAACGTGAATAGGCTCTTGTTAAAGCTTAATACTTGGCTTTGGGTAATGTAGAAAGCATTACTATTCAATTTAATAAGCTTTAACTGTAAACTGCAGTGTTATACACCACAACTAGTTTTGGCTGGGCAGGGGGGCAAAAAGGGGGATTCGAAGTTTTTGCACAGTTTGACATTCGGATTGGGTTGGAACAGATCTTTTATAAACATCTTTTGGTTTTTAATAGTAGAACAAGCTATTTGTAGTATTCGGTAGGTCTCAGTCGGGTTTAGAGGAGAACTAAAACAAACATATGTACACTGAAAATTTGTGTCCGGTAGAATGCCAGGTAGAATTACGTTGGACATATGGTAGCGTTTCTGGGGGTAAAAGATTATTATAAAAGGATAAATGCGGTTAAATAAACTAGCTTAGTTGGATGCTATAACGCATTAAGTTAACTGGGAACGTTTAACGTTTAAATTTTGAAGTTAAAATTGATCGTTGTGGAAATTTTTCATATGGATTGCGGCCGACAAACACAATAAAAAATATCACACTTCAAATTGTTGTCTGTACAAATCATCGAGGTTCAGTACCTTCGCAGAGGAAGCTCCTCCTAAAATGCACTAAGCTAGTGTGTTCGGGCTTTTTGCCCTAAAAGGAAGAGGATAAAATAAAAATACATAAGTACAGAGTTCAATAATGGCGGCCATGATGACGGAGCGTTGTGATGGCTTGGAGGTGATCTTCAAACGTGGTTTAATGGTTCTTCCCGTTGGAAAGTCCGGATTTGGGCTTCCCCAAGAGGCTTGTATTTGGACAGGCTATTGATGTTGAAAATGTGGGCCGATTTGGTCCATTATTGCAAAAACGGCGAGACTTGCCTAGGCGAGGCATTTGGGTGCTCCAAGAAAAAAATTTCTTAAAAACTGGCGTTTTTCGGTGGCACGCGTTTACACGCCCCCAAACGCAGGATTTTATTCGGGGTTCCTGAGAACTCGGAATAAAAGCTATAATAAAAGGGTTAGTGCACACAAGATATGCAATACACACAAGACCGCCAAAATTAAGGAAAAATTGACATGAAATAAAATACACTGTTTACATAAATGTTGACTTTGCCGTTTTTTTTATTTTTGGGGGACCAACGTTTTTAGTGGCTAAGAGAACTTTAGGTAAAGTAAAAGTTACAAGTTAAATTTTACTGTTTTTTGCAACCATTAACTAAATACTGTCCACGCTGCTTGGTGCAGGAATATCGTACAAGTATTTGAAAATGAGGCAAAAAGACATTTATCAAGAAACACACTAGTTTTTAAAGTAAAAGTACAAAGTTCAAGTTTGTTGTTTCGTTATAACAAATAAATGAGGCCATCTACTGCACTGGTAATATGTCCCGTACGGATTCTGCGTCTGCTTCAGTCTAGTCATTTTTTTTTCTGGGATGACTGCAAAATTAACCCTCCGCCGCATTTCAATAAACCTAGCCGCTGCGATAGGGATCAGAAAATCGAATACTATGGGCACGCATAAAATGACCGGCTCTATTTACTGTTAAACTACTCCCACTGGGATGGTTTAAGGTTACCAAACAACTTGTTTACATATGCAATTTGACCCTGCAGGATTTTGAGATAAGACCCATAACTTAAATATAACAATACAACACTGGGAAGTTTTGTGGATAAAAACTAACAACCTTTTAACGACAGTGCTACCTTTTTCTCACAGGGGTAGACAGATAGGTTTTTATAAAGAAAACCATTTCGTTTAAAACTTAAAGAAGAGCCAACCGGGGACAGATTGCAGCTCCCGTAGAATATTCCTAATGAATATTTAATTAGTGTCGTTACAATCTTTGTCAATATTCTCCCACAAAGGGAGACATTGATAGTGACAAAAAGAGTAAAACTTAGGCACTTAAAATTTAGGTGTGAAGGCCAAAACGGGAATTAACTGGGAGTTTTTTCAGGATGAGCTCCCAACTGACCAAAATGACAAAATAAAAAATGCAGGTAAAAATAATTTTCAGTCAATTTGTACTGAAACGCAACGTTTAACAATTAAATGTTTTACGAAAATGCTGGCTTGATGCAGCAACAATCACTAGATGCTTTCCAGGTTTGTCCAGTAGATTCTGAAGTTTTAAGATTTAAAATTCAGCAAATACACTATTTATAGGTTTGGTTGCTCCTAGACGGATCCACAGTTGTAGCGACAAACTACTCATTGTTTAAAGAAAATATGCACGGGAAATTTACTTTGTTAGATTTCCGGTTTACTAGAACACAGGAAAAACAAGAAAAAAACTCTGATTTAGAGAAAAACTACTTCAGGTTAGGTATTAAACCTCCGTTTTATTGGAAACACCAATTCAGTGCTAGAGCCATAATAAATGCATTTATTTCCACCCTAGACTGATATAGAATTCACACTAAAACATCGGTCCTACTTTTTACAAAAAAAGGGACTGGGAAAAACTATGTTTAGGTTTTTATTTGCTAACACCCTGACTTTAAATTGGATTAAAATCCGGCAATTTAACTTTACAAAACTCTGGAAAAAATTAAAGCATATAGGGGGAACATTTTTAATGCCGACCTTTAAATTACCTGTTTCCAACTTAAGATTGGGGGAAGTTAACTCGCGTAACTTAAGCCATTCGTCAAAGCTAAACTCGCTAACCCTGGGTTTTTGTGGCATGACTAAACTTTTGTTTATATCACTAGCTGACAAACTTCGATTTATTTTACCATTAGGAGGCAGGTTCAACGCATTTTTCGTTGCTTGTTTACACCAACAAAGATGGCGACAGTCCATCCATTGGTCAAGGGAGGGGACTTGGGTCTCCTTATCTCGTACTGGGTTGACTTTCGAAGTCTTCAGCAGACCCCTTTCGTCTGCGCTTGAGGTCTTAACGACGATTGGCGGGAGCACTGTGGGGGTTTGGGGCTTGACCAATCCCGCGGGGCTGGTTTGTTTACGGCGGCACTTACCTCCCGTCGATCGCCGTGGCCCGTTTCTGACGGGGGGGGGGGGCAGAGCCACCTCGGATGGCAGGGACGAAAAATCACGGGGCGCGGCGATTACTGGTCTGCGCTGTAGGCTTAATGATTCTAATCCTGGCACGCCCAAAACGACATCGTAGACCGAATTGTTGACTGGTGTAATGCATGCTACTGATTTTAACACTGTGCCATCATCTAACTTTAGGATTAGATTTACCTGTTCTAATGTAAACACTTGTCTACACAAGGCAGTTTGACATTTAATTTTACGTTTTAAACGTGGCCAATTTCTGGCGAGTTTGGCGCTAACTAGCGAAACTGTGCTTCCGGAGTCGCATAAAATATTTATTTTTCCCTATGCTACCGGACAGAGTATTAGCCTTAAGAATTTCACTAGCATTTTTTCCAACTGGGAAACATGCGTTTGCTTGCTGGGGTTTCGAGTTAAGATCGGGTCATTCACTACGTAAATGTTGGGGAGAATTACACACGTAGCAGCGCCTAACTCTATCTTGATTAGGGTTAGTTTTTTCACTAGCAGTAATGTTTATGGCAGAGTCCCCTCCTGGGTTATCTGCTTTCACACTGACAGATCCGGCCGGATTAGCTGTCGTGTTGTGGTTACGGTTGTGACCACGCTGTTGACCAGTAGGTTTAGAACCTTGGTTCGACGGTGCAGCTATGGGCTGTGTTATGGCTGCACGAGTGTCAGTTTCGTTAGCAATCTGTTTATTGCGGGTTGTGAATTCGTCCCAAAGTTGGGCTGCTTCAGCCAACGTCCCTAACTTAATTTGATCAGGGATCCATTTCCTAAGTTGGGTAGGGCAAGATTTATAAAATTGCTCTAAAAGCATTAGATTAACAAGTTTGTTGTAATCTCCGTTAACTTTAGCTAAAGCTAACCAACGAGTGAACAACGTTTCTAACTCGAATGCATAATCATGGAATTGCATTTCCACAGTTTTTTCGAAGGAATGAAATTGAGTTTGAACTGACTCTTTTGTCTGGACAAAACGGGCAAGCAATTTACTTTTGACTATTTCGTAGTCCTGCATTTCAGCGTATGTTAGCTGATCACAAACTTTAATTAAAACCTCTCCGACGAGGGGCTGGAGTCCCGTGACCCATTGATCTCTAGGAATTTTTTGACTAGTTAAAGTTCCTTCGAAAATCTTAAGAAAACTGTTAATATCAGTGTTGGGCGTCCACCTATTTACTAAACGAACTATGTCGGCCACTTTACCATGTTTTGCAACTGGATTTAGGGGAGGTGGGGGAGCGCCGTTAGCTCCACTTGGAGCGGGGTTAAGATTTATCGTAGCAGCATTTAGCTTAGCTAGTTCTAGCTGCTTGTCCAGTTTAGTTAACTCTATAGCACTGGCACGATCCTTTATTTGGGCATCTTGGTCCCTTAAAGCTAGTTCATATGCACGGCCATGGTCGGCCTCTGCTAAGTCAGCAGCACGTTTTTTCTCTGCGTCTGCTACTTTAAGTGCTCTTAACTTTAATTCTTCTGCTTTTAAAAACAGTTCATTTTCTTTAGCGGCTAATTCTTTTTTAGCAAAAATAGCGGCTTCTCTCCTTTCAATAGCGTTAGCTAGTGCATCGGAAAGTTCACTTAAATCCAATTTACCGTCTTCGAGGGCTGATCGTAATATTTTCTGCGATTCGGCTCGGGATTCATTTACTGTGAAGCCTAGGTTTAAACAGGCCTTCTTTAAGTCCTTGTTTGTTATATCACGAATGATTTCGTCTAATTCTTCCATTTCGGACATTTTTGAGTCTTAATGGTTAACGTGGTTTCAAAATAAAGCTTTTATGAATGAAACAAAAATTAAAAGCAGCCGTTTAAAATTTAACGTTACTTTTGAGTAGAGCGAATTATTTAAAAAACTTCTCTCCCAAATCCAGTAAGATTGCACATAAAAAATACACTTCTAAGACCTCTAGCACTCTGGTATATGAATAGCTAAATGGTATTAATACCCTCAACTACAACACTCGGCTTGGCGGCCTCTAAGCATGTCGCATGTACACTTACCCACAAATGGTACAATCGCTGTACGGTCAGTCTGTCCTTTCGTTCCACCGTAGTACGGGAAGTTCGGCACTGAATTTCAGGAGTCGATCGTCACTGGCGGTCAAATCCACGGGACCTCGGTGTAGCACACAAAATCCTCGGCTTGGCTGCACGGAGCGTAGTTTCCCTCTCGGGCCTCTTCTCCTACAGCATCAGTTGGGGTTGAGACGGCTCTCGGCTTGAGGACGTCTACTGGAAGCGGCAGCTGTTGCTTCCTGGCGCCGATAGTGGCTGGAGCTGCTGCGGGGTTTGTACTATTTTTTGCGTTAGTACGACTTCTGCTTCGTGACTTTGTGTAACTTAGTCACAGGCATCTGCTTCGTGGCCATATATATCGGGACCACAGACATCTAGTTGGAAGTGGCTTGCATCCTTCTAGGCATGTAGCATGGCAGGGGGGGAAAACGCTTGATGGGAACAGCACCTGTTCATCCCACCGCTGCCACCAGTTGTAACAGCGGACGCTACGACGGCTTAGGTGCTTGTAACGCCCCCGGTTTCCCTGGTGTACGTGGAGTTTCAGCTTGAGGTTAATGGGCGTTAATGACGACTTTTTACGTTATTCAACACAGCATGGGCGATTGTCCCAGCATGGGGCATGGAGCGCCGGTCCTAATTAAAGGGGCCTAACCTTAAACTGTCGGTATCGCTGCTACCAACGGTGGATTTAACTGTTTTACTAGCTAAAATTAAAGATGGGCTACATATTTATAATTTACACTAAAAGACAATTAATCAATCTAGCAAACGACTGAAGCTTAAAACTCCTGGTTTTATTTATGCAACAGAATGAAATAACACTTTACATCATAGTTTGCTTCTAAAAGCTTTTGAGTACCAATTAATTAAAAAGGCAACAAGTTTGAATTTACAAAAGTAGCAATTCACAAATCAAACAAACAACGCTTGTGTTTGAGTAAAAGTTTAAATTTTCCCAATAGAAAAAGTGATATTAGGTGCTCCCGGAGACACCCACAAGACTTAACAGCCGCAACTGATAAAAGTCTGACAGTATGTTTTGTACATGATCAACCGTCCACAGTTATGTTTCTAAGTTTTCCAAGTACAAAAAGATCAACCTCCCTTAGTCGCCATCTGTGATGTATGAAGATTGTAGTACACATCTTGTGGGTTCTACTAAGGTATAGTAAAGACAAGAACTACACTGCTGTAAGCTAGCACTTGAAGGACGTTTATTCACTGTGTTACAGATCTTTATATAAGATAATGTCATGTGATCAGGAAGTCATGTGATACTGAATGTTTGGCAAGAATAGTGTGTGGATAGACCCTCGGCTATGGCAGTATTGTTAGGGTAAGCTGGGAAGGTGAACAATTGGGACCTGAAATGACTACCATTGTGGTGCCTCTTTGACGACACCACAGTGGCTTTCGCCCGACTGATGTTCATAACAACTCTCCTAGTCACTGCAGCATTCGTCACCTCCTATGGCCTGCAGCACTCTGCATTCGTTCACCCGCTACTCTTGCTTAAGCCAAGCAACACACCACATAAAGCAACCAGGCCCATCGCACACTGCAACGAGTCTCGATCGTGGTCGATCGAGTGAACATCCACTACTCGTCTCATTCGTGACCATAACTCACGTTTTGAGTGAAGTTTGACGCTCGACTCTCGGCTTGTGGTTAACACCCACAGATCGAGTGAAAATCTAACGAAAGCTGTCACCCACGCCACTGCCCGTCTCACCTGTCTCGATTGTGGTTTAAAACTCACATTTCAAGTGAAGTTTTCAAAACGGACAGCATTTTTCTTCACCTGCCAGTCGCAAGTGGCTCTCGCCGCTCATCTCAACTAGAACTGGGATCAAGGCAAGAATCAAGCCGAATGGTGTTGCTAACACCACTGTTCATCTCAATAATGGTTCTAAACCCACGCTTTGAGTGCAGTATTCAATATGCATGAGCCTTCAGGTCTCTTGCAAGTCCCTTGGAACATGGCCCCAAGTCTCGAGGACGGAAGACAGCCGAATGGCATTGCTGATACTACTTCTCGTCTCATTTGTGGCTTAAAACTAAAGAAGCTCATAACCTGCGATTTCGCGATATGTTAGAAATCGCGGATCTCAAATTAAGCTTCTAAAATTGTTTAATTTCAGTGGTACCTTATTATTTTCAACTTCCGGTTCGTTTAATGCCTCGTGGATTATCGTGGAAAAGTAGTTTACTCGTGGAAATCACATATTTTCCCGTAATCGCGCGTTTTTTGTAGATCTCGGCAGTTTTCATACGTAATTTCGTTCCATTAAATTGCCGGAAATGAAATGCGCCGGACTTCGTCGGTCGCGTTAGCTAATTGCTTTATTGCGCATGCTCTGAGCAAGAACGCCGTTTTAAAACTACAGCGGTGCAGCGCTTGCGCGGGCACGTAAGCAGAAACAAACAAAGAAGAGCAACGAGCTTAAACTCGTGGCCGCTCGAATTCAGTGGCGGCGCTGCTGATGCGTTATCTATTGTCCTTGTCTTGGTCAAGCTGAACTTCCGGAATTTTTATTTTGTTTTCATCGTGCCGTTTAGCTAGATGAAGCGAGCCAAATCATCAACCAGCCAACCACCAGCGAACCGTGCGAAACGAATTCCAACTTCTCATTTGCCGGTGAATATCGGTACTGCGGATCGGGCCAAATGCTACCCAAATCTGTTGTATGCTAGTGACGGGTTGTGGTTTTGCAAAGTTTGCAACAAGGCGATCGACCATTTGAGGCTGGATTCCATCAAGCATCATCTGTTTAAATCCGAGGTGCATAAAAGTAACAAAGCTAGGCATGCTGAAAAGAATTCAGCAGAAGCAAGCGGAAAACGCTAAGCAATGTTAGGTGAACTGTATTATGGAGCTAGGAAGGCGGCTGAACAGCGATCTGAAATATCATCAGACTTAATCAAAGCATTTGCAGCGGCAAATATTCCTCTGGAAAAAATTAATAATTCTGCATTTCGAGAATTTTTAACAAAACAGGTGAAGGGTGGCGGCCCAATTGCCCAGCCTTCAACGTTGCGCAAAAACATCGATACGATGGATCTCCATTCTGAACACAAAGCTAAATTCAAAGCAATTGTGTCAAAGGCCCAGATTGTTAGCATAGTAGCAGATGAAACCAAAGATATCAAAGGTCAGTTTGTGCTAAATGTGCTTGCTATACCATGCGTTATTTCAATTTTAAATGAAAAATTGGTGGACCCTCAAGTTTTAGCACCTAGGCCTACACCAGTTTTAGGAAACGATTTGGAAACACTAGATGCAGATGGTGACATGGCTGACTCCAATGTTTCCATCCTGAAACCGTTGCTGTTGGATACTGTTTTTTAACAGAAGTGAACAATGCGACAGTAGGGCAAGCCATCATAAAAACCTTGTCCTACTATGTCATAAAATTCGACAACGTGATTGGCTTTTTGAGCGACAATGCAAAATACATGATGAAGGCGTACAAAGAAATAGTGTCAGCAATATGCCCAAATTGTGTCCATATCACTTGTTGGGCCCACATTTTAAATCTAGTTGGCGAGACTTTTGGGGCAAATTTTCAAGTTGTTGATTCATTTGTGTCAAAAATGAAGAAATTTTTTAAAATTCAGCACGGCGCAAAAGATTTTACGTAACCTTTCTTCAAGAGAAAGGATTAACGAAAGTCCATACTCCTTCTCAGCCAGTCATCACTAGATGGAACTCATGGTTTGAGGCAGTGGTTCAACATAACTATTATTTCAAATACTTCGAAGAGAATGATGCAAGAAATTGCTGAAGATAGCACAGAAGTGCCACCTGCAGTTGAAGCAGTTTTGGAGCTAATTGTGGACAATCCACACATGGATCTACTGCTTCGATTCATCGCTGTCAAAAGCAAGCGCATACTAAGCAAGTTAGCTGAATCTCAAGAAATCCAGACTCACTTAATCTACAATGCCATGAGTGATCTCTTGACATGGGCGGAGGGTTCTGCAAAGAGCGAATACCAAACCTTATCAGAAAAACAAGGCCTTTCCACAAAAAAAAAAGCCAAAGAAGTCGGTTTACTGATGACAAATTGTATGTTGGCGTGTGAGGCCAAAATCATCAGCCTGGGATTAGGTTTTTGAGAGCAGTGACAGTGTTTGATCCAAAACAGGCTGTGCTTTTCAAAGACAGATTTGACGAAGTGATTCAAGATCTCCCATACCTGAAATCAATTGCCAAGAAAAACATGACTGCAGTAAAGGAGGAGTTTCCTGTATATGTTAGAGCAGCTGCTGACTTTGTCTTACAGAATACACTAACTCCTGCAACTGAAAACAATGTTGATGACAAAGGGAAAGATCACGAAAGAAATGATTTCGACGATGCAACAGATGAAGTTATTGAGGAAGGCGAGACAGACGATGCATCTAAAGCAGATGATGGAGTAACTAATACCACACCAAAGGAGAAGTCTACCAGCACAACTGACTTGCTCTTATTTTGGAAAACTGTAGAGACTCGTACCCCAACGTTGTTCAAAGCAGCTATGTCTTTTCTATCTGTGCCTGTTAACTCTGCTGACGCCGAATGTTCATTTTCAACTTGCAATGCTGTGTTTACGGATCGACGCCATAAACCTACACAGGAACATTTAAGCTTTTTTTGTGCTCTGTACTTCAATGGACGCTATGGCATCCTGTAGCCTAGTGTGGTATTTTAGAAGCTTGAAAGTTGAACAAACAAATTAATAATTGTTCAACTTCATTTCTTAGGCCTCTGCAGGTCTATGCAATGGTTTATTTATTTTTTAAATGGTGATGCAATAAATAGCTTACCTTTTTTTTAATGTTTTAGTTGTCTAGTATTGCTTCTCCATAAAAAACTTTTGAAGTAGGCCTACATAGTTTAAATAATTCTCGAGTGTCTCATGTTGAGCATACAAATTTATCTTTTTGCGTGTTTGTTACCTCTAGTAACCTATATAACCATAAAAAAACGTTGAGAAGTAGGCCTACACAGTGTCAATAATTTATAATTTCTCGAAGTGCCCAGTTTTTCTTTTCAGTTTTCTTATGTCGAGCTGACAAATTCATTGCGGTGGAAACTTAACTGAGACTTATTTACATTCTACAAGAAAGGCTATATAAAAAAAAAGTTGTTTCTCAGCCTTACCAATTACACCAAAATTCTTGATTTCACCAACCTTTTTTTTTAATTTCCTGGTTTGCCGTGTTAAGTGGCTTTTGCATGCGTAGGATGGAATTAGGCTACTTAACCATTTCTATTTGAAAAACTAGCTCGAAATTTTTTAAGGTAAAGGCACCCCCCCCCCCCCCCCCCCCCCCACGAAAAAACTTTCTGCACAGAACTGAAGGGCTAAGGATATGAACTGGATACTTTGAAAAGTTGTGTTAGGTGATGCTTTTTATTTAAGCTATTTCTCTCAAGTTTAGTACCCTTTTGTCTACAATTAAAAAAAAAAAAAAAAAAAACCCACCTGCTTGCATAATAATATAGCTTTTGCCCGAGAAACAATTCAAGTTTTTTAAATGGCCAAAAAATTTTTTCATCCGCGGAATATCGTGGAAAATTAATTTTATTGCTGCGGAAAGCCGCCGAAATGCATGTAATTGTTGCCGCAGAATACCACCGAAAAGGAAAAATATTAGACGAGGATTTTGAAACTTTTGGCCGCGGACAATGAGTGACTTTACTTAAAACCCACGTTTGGAGTGCAGTTTCAAGATGGATGACGCCTTTTACTTTCCCCCTATGGTTTCGACTGGAACTTGGTGCCAAGCATCAAGCCGAGAATCAAGCTGAACTAGCACCACTGTTCTTCTCAATCATGGCTTAAAAACCCATGCTTTGAGAGCAGTTTTCAAGACGCATGGTGTCTTCGACTATCCTGCAAGTCTTTTGGAATTAAGCCCCAAATCTCGAGCACAGAAAACAGCGGAATGGTGTTGCTAACATTATTACTCATCTCATTCACCCACGTTTGAGTGCAGTTTCAAGACAGATGACGCTTTTCAACTCTCCTCCTCGTCTCGACTGGAACTTGGCCCCAAGAATCAAGTCGAATTGTGTTTCTAACACCATTGATCGTCCCAATCGTGGCTTAAAACCCATGCTTTGAGTGCAGCTTTCAAGACGCACGGTGTCTTCAACTGTCCTGGTAGTCCCTTGGAATCAGGCCCAAGTCTCCAGTACAGAAGACAGCCGAATGGTGTTGCTAATACCATAACTCATCTCATTCGTGGTTTAAAACTCACGGTTTCAGGATGGATGATGCTTTTCAACTCCCCCCCCCCCCCCCCCGCGTCTCGACTGGAATCTGGCCCTAAGCATCAAGCCAAGACTCAAGCCAAATGGTATTACTAACGCCACTGTTCATCTCTATTGTGGCTTGAAACCCACGTTTTGAGGGCAGTTTTCAAAACGCATGGTGTCTTCAACTCACCTACTCGTCTCGTTTGGAATTGGCCCCAAGCACCGAATGAAGAATCGAGTCGAATCGTGTTATCTAACTTCACGGCTCGTCTCATTTTCATTGCTCACACATTTGGCTTTCAAATTTGACTTTCATTTCTGTCCCGAACTGCCATTACTGAGGCATCGGATCATCCTCCTGCCAATATCTAACATAATTCAAAGTTCAAACTAATTTTTAACCAACACCAACTTTCAAAACAAACAACGTGATTCACCACCGGGGAAACGCGTGTGTTGACGCATTTATCACCGTAGAGTTATATATTGTCATCCAAGACAAGTTTCGGCGGAAGTGGACGCGTAGTTCTGGACCCGAGGAGCCTCAGTAGTGGACGCCGAGGTTCCACGCGTCCATACTCTAGAAGCGTTTGAAACATCTCGTTCATTCCGTCCGTTATGACGTAACAATGCTTGGCCTTTTCCGGTCGTGAATCGCGTGTCTGTTTTGAAGGTTGGTGATGGTTAGAAATTAATTTTAGCTTTGAATTAGGTTAGATATTGGAAGGTGGACGATCTAATAAACTAAATTTTAGAATAAATGAGTAAAGGGTATAGCATTTTCGCTAGACTGAAGCCATATTACGCACATCAATGATCGATCGCATAGTCCTAATATTGCCGATCTTTCCGTGATTATAAACGCTCCCATGAATCCTGTTGGAATAAATGTTGATTTCGTTATAGTTATAAATATTTTCGTTAATTTTCCTGCAGAACCAAGATTTAAAGGGGTAAAACGTTGATTTCGATAAACTTTTAGTCAAATTTATAATTTACTAAAAAAAAAGATCGTGTTAATGCTATATTGAACCTAGGTCACGCACATGAATAAGCAACTTTACCATGATGTATTTAGGCCTAAACGGCCACCCCTAAACATACGTTAAGGTCAGAAATTTGTTGTAGCTTTGTTAACACCCCTCCACTTTTTTATTGAATTAATATTAACCGCTAATTGGCGTTTAATAGGCGATTTATGGTATATAAACTCACTCTTCCTTCACTCTTGAGTCACCTTCTGACAGATCGGTAGAGAACTAAAAGATGCATTTGCTTTAGAGCAAGCTCTTAAGTAAGGAGGGCTATGCATGCGCAGTGGATTGTGGAGCTGGGTGGATCGGCACAGCTTTAATTCTCAAGGCAAAGAGAGCATGAGTGCAAAAATTCACAGATATAGTATTTTTCCTTAGCAAAAGATCAAATTTTAGCTGGCCTTCATGAGGGCTGGCAAATTTACATTTTTAAAGCTAAAAATATTGCGTTGATGTGTTAATGGCGAGTGTAGGCCGTGAAACATCTGATCGTGTTATAAATATACTATCACCTGCCTTGCCAAGTGCGACCACACTTGACGCACTTGTAAAAGCTGTTTTAGAAAACATTGAACTACAACTGAGTGTGGTTTCATAGTGTGTAACATTTTTTAGATGCAGTCAGCATCCAGGTGAGTTGATAGGCGAGTTCATTTATGTTGTGGAAACTATGACTAAGTACTGTGATTTTGATTTTTGCACAGAAGTGACTAAAGAGATGATTAGCAGTCGTCTAGTCGGTCGCGTTCATAGCGATATTATCCAACACGAACTTCGTAATAAAACACTTGCATTAAAAGAATGTACCGAACTAGCATTATCATTAGAATCTGTGGAGGTTGATGAAATCAAGATTAAACAAAGCAGTACGCTAGCAGAAAATTTTGTTAAAAAACAAAAATCGAAAGGTTGAGTTTTAAAACAAAACCTAGTACGGACATCCTGTAACATCGATTTAAAATTAATTTAATTTTTTAGTGTTCAAGCATTTATTTTCGTTTTGTGAACTACAATGCTTGGTATCGGTTTGGCTACGGCGTTAGTTTCGGTTTGGCTATGGTGCTCTTCAACTTCCGGTTTTGGCGTGTGGTGGCGCTGGAATCGTTGTTGACGTTTGATGGCGTGGTTTACAAAATGTGTGTACAGTGTGAAGAACGTGTTACTTCTGGCTTGCATTTTCGTCAGTAATGAAGCAAGTTTTTGTTGTCTATCGTCGTGAATTCGGGAGGAAGTGGCCTCTCCCAATTTCATTGTAGTCCGTCCTGTTGGTCTACAACCGTCAACCTGCGTTGTGTTGGGGAAACATGTTGAAGAAGGACGAGACGCTGAAACGACGCCATGACGAATGAAGTTGCCTGCATTTTGTCCACGATGTTTGTAGACGTCTGATGGTAATGGCGTGTATTCATTCTAAACACCAAGGAGAAGATTTAGCCTGCTGCTAACGAAGCCACAGTGGAGTTTTCACCGCTACAATAGAACGCCCAGTAACGAAATAACGGAACTGATACTCGTATTCGACAGCATTGGAGATAAAGCCGTCTTCGTTCCATCTTGTTCGACCACCTGTTGATGGAGGCCCGTGTGAGTTTCTGAACTTTCTCCGACCCTGTGGTTTTGACTCTTCAATCCTTAAATCCTTCGTTTGGTCCGTGAGTACACTAAAACTAAGAAATGCTGCATTTAACTGTCCGAAATTTGAATGAATTTAGCGCCAATACGCCTGCCAGAAAAACCGAATTAGTGTCATGAGATGATTTGTATTTGCATGTATTTATTTGTTCGCTATTCCTACAGCATGGCATAGGAAGAATAATTGAAATATGGGGTACTTTTCTCCTAATTGCATAATTTATACATGGTAAATGGAAGCTGAGCTTCTTATGGATTTAAATGAAATATTTTTCTCTGCCTAAAGGCTTATCGCATAGCAAAAATTAAGCTGGGAGGAAATTTAAGAGGAGCAGAGGTTGGGTTATATTTTGCGAAATATTATAGAACACTTAAGAAGGTAATTCTAGATAAACCTCCGGTTTTTATCTACCTTTATGTGGAGAAAGAAGAATAGCCTATTTATTAAATTATTTATATAGCCTCTATACAGCCTATAGTGAAATCCAATTTCATAGGCCTATTGTCAAATGAATTTGCCAACTGAATTTAACTCATTGAATTAGATCAAAGCTATTAACGGCTTTTGGTGTACCCTACTAGGGGCAAATTTAACGAGTACTAACATGCTAGGAAGTTATGTAATAAATGTTCATTTATTGTTACTGTTATTTGCTTGTGGAAATGAATTCTTGGTCTCGACAAAACAAAATTGAACCCGGGGGAACTTTTGCGATAACACTTGAATTAAGCTTAGTCGAAGCAAAATAAGGTGTTACAATCCATTGCTATTGTTGCAGAAATTCCGGACACATCCGCTCGAGATGTAAGTTTAGAGAGTATTATTGTGGCCGTTTCATGAAAAGAGTTAATTTAAAAGACGTTCGTCGCAAAAAATCGAGTAACGAAAAGAAGCGGGCTATGCGTCTGTGAAACCCTTTATCAAGCCAATGACTCACAAGAAATCTAAACATAACTATTAAATACGGTTACAAAAAAAGTTTAGCTGCAGCGCGAAGAAGTATCTGACAGCTCGCAATCTGAAAGTGTAACCGACTTTGAAAACGAGAACAGCACACTCAGTATGAATTTAACAAGCATGACGAAGTATACGAAGTGGCTAAATGGGCATTAGATTGAGTGGTTAATGATATTCAGCTATCATTCGAGGTAGATAGTGGTTCAGCGTAAGTATTCCAATCTCATGATACGAGCGTTATTTCCAAGATTGCTCAATCACACCATGTGGTATCGCTATGAGGCAGTTTGATGGATTGAGCGATTAAGTACTGGGAATTATTAACTTTAAGGTTAAAATCAGAAATCAAACTGAGTTCATGGACACCTAGTGGCCAGTAGTGAACGTTCACCACTGATAGGGAAATACTGGATCTCTGAATTTAAAAGTAAACTAGATCAATTTTGGTCATTGCAAAATTACGAAATTGAAACTTGCAATAAAGTTAAAACAGTTAAAGCTACTGTAAACACTAAGGAAATCGAAGCTAAGTTTCCTGAGCTTTTACAGCCTTGGTTGGGGAAGTTCAGTGACTACAAAGATAAAATACCGCTTAAAGCCGACGTAAAACCAGCTTATCGAAAGGTTCGTCCGGTACCACTGGCATTAAAAGACAAAGTAAACGACAAAATAAAACGTCTCGTGGCCTTAGGTACTTTGTAGCCGTCACAAGAAGCGAGTGGGCTACAGCGATTGTGGTAGTTCATAAACTGAACGGTCAAGTTAGGGGTAATCGGCGACTACAACACCACAGTAAATCCTCAATTAGAAGTTGACCACTATCCTGTCCCAACAGCTGCAGAACTATTTAGCGAACTTGTAGGCTGTGACACGTTTAGCCTGTAGATCTCGTGGATGCATTTTTGCAAATTGAACTTGACGTGGGGGCACAAGAAATACTAATCATAAATACGTCGTTAGGGCTATTTAGATGGTTTTGGGTTGCGCTGGGTCTGGCTAGTTGCCTCAGGATTTTAGAAAGACTGATGGTCGGCCTTACAGCCGGCATTCCCAAATGCCAACCGTTTTATGATTTTGGTTAGAGGCAAGGGGCGGTAACAAATGTAAACGCGGTCTCGTATCAGACGCTCGTGGTGAGGACACCTCAACACCATCGAAGAAAAAAACCTGAGGGCAGCTTTCTTCCACACCAGAAGAAAAATCGTCTATATGGCGATTCCACTTGAAAACATGTAAATAATGTATATTTCTGTTGGCATAAAGCCGAAACACTTTTCAGCTTAGTTGTGTTTTAGATGTTGTCAACACACGATATTTTTTATTTGTAACAGGTGACGACTTTGTTTATTTATGAAAAATGTCCGATGTTCAAACCAGTTTAAATTCTAACCTAAACTGCACTTAGCCCTTTAAAAACTAGCTGGAACATTTAATCTTTTGATTTGTGCACTTAATGCATTTTGGTAAATTTAACTTCTTGCCATGAACCCTACCGGAGCTCCAATGTTTATGTTTGTCTATTTTTATGGACCCAGTGTATGATTTTATGTTTATTTTTTATAGCATCTCCATCCAAACTCCGACCGTAGCGAACCTCTAAAAACGTAAACAAACTAGCTATCCTTCGTTAAAAACATGCCTTGTATATAGCAATCCGTTCCCAAAGTCAAATGTTTATTCTGTGCATTACACTTCGTTCCCCCCCCCC
>JAHWFP010014833.1:0-14581 GCA_023313725.1 Lithobius niger | reverse complement strand
CACCAGTTTTCTTTTTTCATCTATTGTTCTAAGGGGTAAAAAGACCAGGCAGCAAGTGTAACACTTGGCATGCTCCCGATTGGCCTGCAGTACCACCACACGAAAAAATAAAAAAATGTTGTCAAAGTGTTAATAGTAATGTATTTATAATATGTTTATTTATTTATTCTCTAGTCTTAGATGATGCAAGTTATATTGTTTGGTGCTATTTTTATATTCGTAATCTATATAAGTTTGTATTTTTGTTATGGCAGTGAATAAACTGACGTCAGAGAAATCAGAAATCAACCACTCAAGTCATGCACGATCTTTCATCAGTTAGTAACTATGCTGACCCGAATATAAGATGGTATTTTTTTTCCATTAAAACTTCACCGTCGTCTTATATTCACTTTGAAGTTTTATACACCATTCATCCAGTTTCTTCGAGAGCTATTCATAAGTCAGTTGTTCAAATTTAGCAAAAACTAAAATGCACCAAAAAAAAAAAGAGACTTTAACGCCAGGCAAAGTAAAAAAAATGGTTCTCAGGCCCTCCCGCATAGATTTTTTTGCAAGAAATAAAAATAATTGAAAAGGCATTTATTACTGACTTTTCCAAAGTCAACATTAGTCTGATCACTACTGTTGTATCATTGCTACGTAATTCGCCACATCATCCAAAAAGCTTCGTATCAAATTTTTTTGGGAGGGTTTCTGAAATCCGATCTATGTTTGCTGCAAATAAACATTTCCGAAAAATGGCTTTTTAAATGCTGTGTTGAAGTAATCTGACCATTTTTTTTTTAAATTCAGTATGAAAACGGCACTTTTTTTTACTATAAAATCTCTCGTCAGTTTTCAACTTTCTGTGCCCGAGAACCGAAAGTGTAAAAAAAAAAAAAAAAAAAAAGCGTCATCCCTCATCAGTTTTCTGTGCCCGAGAACCATTTTTTTTAACTTTGCATGGCCTAAACAGAGAACATTTTCAGACGGAAAAATGGGGTAAATTTTGGGTGAAAGCGTAGGCCTTAAGATTGTGTCCATTTATTTTTGTTGATCTGTAAGCCCGAAATAGCTTTCCACCTTATATTTGGGACAGTACAGCACCTAGTGCTAGCAAACCACTGCTGCTTTACTTTGACCGCGAACTTAAGAAGCTTGTGTTTTAATCAAAACATCGAACGCACTTCTAATTCTGGATTTGGTTACATTATTTGAGTTCAATATCAAAAATAGAATACCATACTATATTCCGAAAATGCTGTGAATTTTCAACAGTTCTTCTGAGAGTTGTGGTATAAAACTTCAGCCAACTGTCCTCATCAGGCAAAATGGAATGCGATTCACTTTGGTTTGAAAATTGCTGCGTCCATAGCCTTCTCTATTTGCTAGCTTGCTCACTCCCACCTTTTCATGAGGAGATCAGTCGGGTTGTTCAGGGCAAAGTACTGTACCACAGGAGTTGATGGTGCTTGAATGTTCAAGTTTGTATTGTGCTTCACGTGGGTTTGGATACCCAATGATACAGGCCTCTGAGGTGAAGAGAGGAGACTATATTTTGTATTTGATCGGTTTGGCATATGTGCCCATTCCAGTTCAACAGAAAGTACAGCCTTAGGATTAATGTCCAGAATCTATTTGGGGAAACTGATTCCATTCTTCAAGCCAAGATTTCAGACCAGTGAAATTTTATTAAATAACAATACATTGATGCATAAAGGCTGAATGAAATTTAATAATTGAATAAACAATGCATGATCATGAACAGTGTAAAACAACTTAATCTATCAGTATACTTTCTTTGTTGACAGAACCCAAGGGTGATCTTGATTCAGAATGTGACCACAAAAATCTGAAAGAATAAATGCTGAACTGTATCTACAATTCTACATATATAATACGGAGCAGGCGGTCAAGTCACCGGTCACGCCATTCCGTCGTACAATCAAGTACCCCACCCTGTAACAGGAGTCGAATTTCCAAATTTTGATCCGGATGCAAATTTGCACCCCAAATCTGTTGCTGGGGTGCAAAAAAAGTCTTTGGAGTGCAAAACCAAAATGTAAACCAACGATGTGGTCTCCTATTTTATAGCCATCGAATATTCTAACATTCAGCATCTCAATAACAGGTACTGTTTTCCTGAAATTTGCTTAAAACTGACTTAATTTCGCTATTCAACTGAAAACCTATACACATAGTTTAATCAAAAGGAGTAAAAACTGGAGTTTAACTATTTTGAAAGGAATGGTGCCACAGGAAATTCCAAGCTGTTTAAAATGCCGCAAAACTGCAAGTCTGTAGCTTGTGCAGTTCAAAAGTTATGGAAAATTCAACTTTGGTGTGCAATTTTGCACTCCACGAGTTACTTCTGGAGTGCAAAGTGCAATTTGCCCATGTGCATCCGAATATTTCGACCCCTGTTGACGGGATTCGCCTTCAAATTCGGGTTGGGACACTTTTCCAACGTCTTCGAACAGATGGCGCCACTTACCAAACCTGACATGTCGCCGTTTATTGACGGCCTTAGACTACAAGTTCGGGTTATAACACTTTTTTCCGAAGTCTTCGAAGAGATGGCGCCACTTACCAGACCTGCCGCACCGTTTTTGGGTTTGTTTTTTGGTATTGTTGTGGTACCAAAGCAGCCAACAAAGTTTTAGTCGCGTGGACTGTGCCATTGTCGGCGTTTGAGCTAAAAAAAAAAAAACACGTGTCTACTAAACCAGACAACATTGGTTCTTAATTGGGGGCCTCGAAATTGGCAGCCAGATACGATTGAAGGCGCATTTATTTCCTAAATGTTCACTTCCAGAAAGGAGTTAATTGTTTTAAGTGGGCGGCAACAATTGTTGCTTGCAACAATGGGTACCGAGGTGAATTGTTTCAAAGGATTAACTTAAACATAGGATTACTTGCTTACTGAATGCTGGATTTCTCGGGGCTTTTTTTTAGCAGTCAGTCAGACATAAGCATGCGACCAAAGGGGAAATGTCACGGTGTGGCGGGCAAGCGTGTATGGGGGGACACGTATGCGAATCAGGGAGGGGGCAGGAGTGTGGGGATTGAGGGTTAAAGTAATTGTGGGGAGAGGGAAGACCTGGGCCAATAATTGCAGCCGTGGGTTAAAAATCGATAACTGCTCGTTTCTCACCAATTACTATTACATAATGTACGGAGAAAATGACTAAACTGAGGGTTAACCATGGGGCTTTGAGATGTTACTCAAAAGGAAGAGCAACAACATTTACCAGTTTTACTGGATGGCCCACAAAAATCTACAACCTGAAATTATTTTCAAGGCCTAACCAAAGGCATTTTTTCCCCAAAGTGACTACTTTTGCAATATAAAACCAATTACGAGTCTTTAAATTTTAAAATTTCTGAAAATAAAATATTACATCAAATGAACGTATAAAATCTCAAGTTCAAGATGGATTTCAGGTTCAAAAAGTGGACCTACTTTTTATTTGGTGTACTTTTCTATGGATCATCTTGTAAATAATGCTTAACTGGAGGGACAAGTATCATCACAGAGCAACATCTCTTAAAAACAAATTCATTAAAAACACTGTACTTACGTGTTTTTCTTGAACTGAAACTGTTTCAGAGATTCTCCTATACTGAGTTGCCGAAGGCCATTTTCTTTAGTCAATATTTTTGATGGCTTTTTTGACAATCCTGTTCTAGGACACGATTTACTGAACCGAGATTTGGCCTTCTGTCCTGTTTAATGAATAATGCAAAACAAAAATTCTACAAATACATTTAAGCGGCACTACAACACATGCCGCAAAGAAGAAAAGAAGACAGAACAATTAATCAACAGAATTCAACTAATTTTGATTGGTTGTTTGCACCTTTTTTAAACGTACTCCTCCACCACAATTTTTTTATTATCAGGATTATATAAAGGAGTAGCAATGCAGTCAAGCAATTAATGAGTCATTTTATTTTAATCCTTTAAATCTTAGCTAGTATACTGAAAAAAGACTCGAACCAGCATCAGACTCATGTCTACTCACTAACCTCAATTTTTCCGACTGAACTGTCAAACCCAATCTTATTCAAAATTCCTCAGGAGGTGGATGCATATTTGTAGCACAAAAATTGCAGAGTACGTCTACAGAAAATGTTCCATGGCATCTCGGTAACCAACCCAAAGTGTCCCTTCTTAGTACAGTGCCATAATTTGGACTAATCATGCACGAGCTAAAAGCATGCTATCGTGTGCAAGCATGAATTAGCTATCGTCTGTTCAATAGTTTATGATTAAATCCTTTGCATATGAATGGGTCTAGGTCCTTGACCAAGAATTTTTTGCCAATTATGCTTCCGTATGGAAAAGAAGGTAAATTGGACTAGTTAGTTTCATGTTTTGACAACATCGTACGGAAAATGGGAGTCCTATCTGTCGTTCATCTTTGGGCGAACTAATAAAAAAAAAAATGGCGGCAACTTAGCGCTTTGCCGGTAACTGTCACAGTATTCTATGCATATGGACAATTCGTGCAGTTATGTAGAACAAATAGCGGTTCCTGCTAATCAGGTAACCATTGTATGATCGGTGTAACAGTTGTGCGATATCAATTTGACAAACATGCGAGTCCGCTTCGCGAACAATAGGGTAGTGCATACTAAGAGCGTAGCTGTAGTACAGAGGAGCCCCGATATTTTCCCGGTACGATGACGGATTTGGAAGGCAGCGCTACATGTTAAATAGATGCAGAATATCAAATTCATTCTACAATTACTTTCGATAGAAAAATAAAAAAAATAGAGGGCTTTGTCTTTCGTCTGTTAAGATGATTTAGCTGAATCGCGCACTTTTTTTACTTAAAACAATACTAAAGCCTACAATTTGCTGGCATGTGTTCTCATCAAAAATCGTGGTTTATCAAATGATATTCAGGCACTTCCGGCCTGACGCTAATAAGTGATACGCATGACCTGTTCGAATAAACGACTCGAGTGGAACGTGTCATCACTAGACAATAGCCCACGACGCGAGCCCGTCTCATCCGACTGTATCTCAAAAACTGCTTTTATGCATAAAATGCATAAGCAGTTGACAAAAACATAACTGACAACAGAAACTAAATACAATGGATAAGGAGGAACAAGTGAGGGACGACCCTAGCCCCAGGGGCCAGGAAATTAGGACAGCAGATTGCCCTCGGTATCTTGCAGGACAGCATCTTCTGAACATGATCGTGGGCATGCTACCGCAGAGACCTCGCGTCCGTTGGTGACCTCACCTCACAACAACCACCAAGTGCAAGCATACCTTTAGCAACCGTGCCTCCCAGTCCGCTGCCCCAACCTTCGGGACCACCTCTACACGCCTTTACCAGCCTGTTGCCAGAAGCAAGAATACCTCCCCAAAGGTTAGCCTGGTTAAAAAAACCCGCGAGGTCGAGCGTGAACATCTTGCCATCCCGGCAAGCTTGATGATTGTGACTTTACCGAGGTAAGTGCTGAACACTCTTGATAGCTCCATGGTAAACGATGGCATCTCCTTCGCAGTTGCTTTTCGGAAGTTGACACAAGTAGCCACGCGACACAGGCCAGTTGCACGAGTCTTTAGTAGTTGTAGTTTGCATTCTTCTGAAGCAAAACTGAAAGAGTGAAGCACGGTGTTAACCGCCCTACAGAATTCTCTATGGACCTTTCTTAAGTGGCGTTGTCGGAAAGGTCGGCTGCAAGCTCTACTCCAAGATAGCGAAAGCTAGTCACCCATGACAGAGTGTGGTTAATCATTAACAAGGGTGGGGGGGGTGGGGGGTGAAATCATCACCCTTGCCAACAATTGAATATTATATTTAATAATAAAGTCACTTAAAAAGTTGGTTCTCGGGCCTTTTTCATAAGAAATCTGTGAGGGCAGACAAGCGGAATATAATTATTTTTGTTTTTCGATCCTATTTTTCCTTACATTTTGTGGAATTAATTTTTATTTTGGGTAAAAAAAGAACACCGATTCATAATTCTGCTCACTACAGTTATGTCCATAAAATTATTTATCAACAAGAAAGGTAATAATATACTTTCATTTCTCACTAAGGACCAGTTTTAATCTGTAATTCCTATTTTTGCTACATCGTTTCTTTTTATTTCCTGTCAAAAAATCAGTGGGGGCAGGGCCTGGGACCCAACTTTTCTTTCTTTAATGGCCTAATAACATATTTAATAAGGAAATTGATAATTAATATTAGTAAGGTCTTGAAATAGTAAAGTACATAATTCAGCAAAATGGTCAATAAAAAATCATTACATAAATATTTACCTCTCATGTGGGCCTCCCGCAGATTTCCCAACACGATCCCAGCCCCACCCCTCCATACCCCTTACCTTGGAAATTCAATACAGAAGCAACAATATGAACGCGATTCTGTTTTTAATTAACTCGTCATTTCGTTGTTACTGGATCTGTCACTGTTACATCAGCTTCGAAACATTATGGTGCATTTGTTCATTACTGACGATTTTCTGCAGCTGCACCATTTGATGTTAGTACATACACTAGTACAGTAACACTTGATAAGCTCTTGAAACGTGTGATGCTTGTGGCAGAGTGGTCCGTGTTGGTTCCCAGCCAATGTTGCATTTTCTCCAGCCCTAATATGATGGATCAACTGGTTTAGGTTATATCTTAAGAGCAGTTAACCAGATGTTAGCTTGAGAAGAAGCCCTCTTATTAAGCTAATTTGGGCACCTCAAGTTATAGGATTTGCTCCTGTCAGCATTTTTGTTCAGAGTAAAAAGGTGTCATGCTTTATTTATTATTGTAGTTACACCGCGCAATTTGTCGTATACACACACCACAAACTGTTCCAACTACATTTGTAGCATCATCAAAGTTAGTTAATCATGACCATTGTTAGAATTTAACAATTTTCATGTAGGAGTGGTTGGGGGGGGGGGGGAGGAAGGCCATTCTTCATGGGGTTCCACATCTGGTTCGATTTCTACTGTTACGAAAGACTTGTTTCGTAGTGCATGCTTTTACTATGATCACCATGAATTTGTTGGTCGTCAGCCTCATGAAGGGAACACAGGAGGGTGCAATATTTCACCGAGTTCATGGCTGGTTGGATGTGTACTGCTAAGAATAACTTGTGTACCACAATTCCTACTTTTAGTACAAACAGCAAAAATTTGTTGGTCATTAGTCTCATGGAGGGAGCACACGGGGGTTCCTTGGCCAGTTACATTTCTACTGCTAAGAATGACTTATGTACTACAATTCATGTGTTAGTTATATTAGCAAGAATATGTTGGTCAAACCTCAATGAGGGAGCAGGAGGGGAAGGGGGATGGGTATTTCACCGGCGTTCCATGGTTGGTTCGATGTCTGCTGCTTTAAATGAATTGTGTAGCACGATTCATGCTTGTAGCAAGATTAGCAAGAATTTGTTGGTCATCAGGCCTCATGAAGGGAGTGGGGGGAGATCATGTGAGGGGTTCCATAGCGAGTTTGATTTGTAATCCTAAGAATGACTTGGAAGTACCAAATTTAATGTTTTAACTCGACGTGCAGGATATTGTTGCTTAACAACCTGTACTGTCCAGATTTCATACAATAGTTAGGCCACGAAAAAAAAATTTCTCGGTTCTCAGGCCCTACCTGGTGAATTTTTTTTTGAGCGAAATAAAAAAAAAGTGACCTGCAAAAGATTACTGGTAGCGGTGAGCTTTCTCTCACATGTTATTCAGTTAGCATCCGGTTAAGTTGCAGTTTGAATAGTTTAGAAATTTGTTACTACAATATGAACAGAAAGAAAACTTTTAAAGCTATAGGTTACTTACTTTTAAACATAAATAAAAAATGGAAGCTTTGTCACTCAGTAATTTTAAGGCTCGTAGAAATTGTCCAAGAACCAAAACATGGTTGTTTTTTTTGTAAGGCCTAACACACAAGTTTGCAATGGCAAATGATAATATGGTAACTAAATTTTTGAAATGCCCATTTCTGTTTTCAATGTTCTCTCTTTTGCAATTTTAAGATAAAAATAAAATAAAAAGCCTGGTTGCCCGGTCATTTTGCTACTGAATTGGCCCGAGAACCAAAGAATTTTCTTTTCACGGCCTTACCTATTTCAATATGGTATTTTCTCTCACGACCATTTCTCTGCACAGGGACTTGTATTCTCATTGTTTGTGTTGTTGTTCTCTGTGCTGTCGCGCCAAGCTCCTGTGGTCGTATTCTGAACCAATCTTAATACTGTGCAGAACAGCCAACTCTCTGCAGTGTATGTTCAGCTTTACCAAAGAGGACGCAAACATGTAATTGCTGAAAACCTGGGTTGCGGCATTGCTACATGCTCCATCTACAGATACTCTGCTGGAACTAGTCAGTGTGCACCATGGTGAAATAAAGAGGAAGCATTATCACTCATGCACTAGACGCAAAATTATCTTGCAGAGATGGCAGGATATAGACTTTTGACATACCATGATGATGCGCAAGTCGCACTATAGCAATCTATCCTTGCTTCTAGAACAACATTGTAGTCGCTGCAATAAGTGGTACTGACGGCTAGCGTTGTGTCGTGGGAAGAGCTGTGGCTCATAGGCTAATTCTAATCAGAAAATGGTGAAAGATCGGACGGATTAGGCCCCTCGAGACTGCGGCGGCCTATTACCAAATGCGAAGGGTAGTTCTTCGGGATGCAGACCAGGCTATAGCTGCATACGCCCAATTTTTAAAGGTTTTTTTTTTTTTTTTTTACATATTTCATGAGGAAAATGTTATTGTCTTCTTTATTCTCCCTATTTTACCTTTCTGCATTGCCAGTGCAAAATAAATAAATTCAATATTTTCAACTGACAACCTAAACTGTAGTTTGAATTGTTTTGGAAGGAAGCTCCTTTTAAAAGCTGTTTAAAATATCGCAAAACCAGGGATGCAGAAAATTCTTAATGGACAAAATTTCTTACAGATTTTTCAAATTGCCATGGACTTTCACTATACTACAGGCAAGCCCCTATAAATTCTTGAGGCAAGCCATATTTCAGCAAATTTTCTTAGTTTTCTGAAAATTCCCAAGAAACCTTGTTCTGGCATTGTTCTGCACCTGGAATGCAACTCAGTATTCTTAAAGTACAAAAGAAAGAATGCTGCAATTAGCACATAGTAGGGATCGACCGGGTCACAAAAAAACGAGTCCGAGTAGTGAACCGGGTCGTAGATCTTCAATTTTTTTCTTTAAAGTTTAATATACAACTTTTTTATTTTGTTTTCGTTTTTTTTTTTTGCTTTAAGTCATTTTTATTTTACTTTCGTCCAACTCTGTATTGCGCAGAGTATAACAATGAACGAAAAGCAAAATAAAAGAGGACAAAACCAATGTAGAAAAGCTATAAAATTGACCAGTAATTATTTCTCCCAATTTTTTTAATTATAAACTTTACGATTTTAAATAAACTGAAATCAAAAATTAAATTAACCAGTAATTATTTGTTCCAATTCATGTAATATATAAAGTGAAATGACAAATAAAATGCATTTTGGTTACTTTGGTCTCCCAACAGGCCTACGTTGGCTTTAAAAAAAGATAAAATGGAAATACTTGAACAATCATACTAACTTACTAATTAATAATAAGTTCCATTTGGCATACATAAACTAAAGTTGTGCTTAACACCGCAGCCTGTACATGGGGTGCTTGCATAGTTTCTCAACATCGTGAAGCTTTGTTTTTGTTAAACTTATTTAGGGCAACTGACATCCGGAAATTGTATTTTTGCTTTACACTTGAAAAATCGTTTCAGTTCTTGGATTTGGTTAACAAAAAAGTCCAGTAATGTTTTAGCGAATTTCAAAACACATAGGAAAATTATAAGTTTTTGCAGTTTCAGAAAATTATTTTCTGGTTGTGAGTGTTGCTTATTATCCCACATGAAACGTCCTGTTTGGCACGATTTCAACACGGCCGCCATGGTTCCATTCAGATTTCACGGAGGCGTTTGTGCTTCATTCGTCGTTGAAAATCACGAGAAATATGGAAGTTTCACAATAATAAAAAATTAAAAGAGCAACCACACCGCAAAACTAAATGAAAAAGCAACCTACAAATCTTCACACTATTGCTGATGAGGTGAGAACAATGTTAAGTAGCTTAATTAACGCCGACTTTCGGACGCGTTTTCTCATAACGGAGATTTTCAATTTTAGTTCATTACTGCCCGTAATTAGAAGAAAATCATTCGCTAAAACTATTACAGCCATTTATTTGATTTTGTCTGTGCATAATGAATATATTACATTGCGTGCAAGTAGTTGTAGGGTCCTCCATAAGGTAAAATGAAACTATGAAAATAAAAAAAATTTTCAACAAATAAAATAGCGGGTCAAAAATAGCATTACCCGGTACCGGATCGGGTTTTTACCCGGACTCGGTCGAACCCTAGCACATAGACAAACTCACCTGACTTTATAATTGTGCTTGATGGACTTGAGAACATAGAAGCAGGTCTTGGACGATGTAGCTGTAAAATGATTTAGATGCAACATTTAGAGTATACTGTATCAGTAATTAGTATGTATATTAGACGGCATCGACCATCGAAATACACCATTTACCATTGGAGTTCCATCCACCGAGTTTGCACTGCCACCAGAACTGAAGACAGGGCTAGGACAATCACTCCACTCATTCGTTTCGTCATAACGACTCCTCTTCAAAGGAGTGAATTCTTGGGAGCTTGGACTGTCTGACGATTGTGACACTCTTAAAATGGAACACTGTGTGGAACTGAAGGATTCATTGTCAACTAAGCTAAGGAGATCGTTGCTCTGTTCAGCATCTTGTGAAACTATGGCATTAGGAATGTCATCAGAGGTTAAATCAAGAGACTGACTCTTACGGCATGGTTGTACTGGTTTGAAAGAACTGTGGTTTTTTGGACTTTCAGCAAAGGTTGTAGTGCCTCCCTTAAAGGCGAAATTTTCCAGCTTATTCCACACAAAACTGGAACGGTAAGAATTTGATGCACTGCTGTTAAAAACGGGACTACTGGGCAGTCTATTCTTTTGCAAGCAAGTGCCTGGTAGTTCTTCGTTATTAGACTTCACTTCAGTGACTTTACTTGGTAAGTGACCAGTTTGTTCCTCAGGTTTATTTGGACAACTTTTAACATGTGTGCCCTCGCCACTGTTGTTAAGCACACGTCGAATGTTGACAGTTTTTTCTTCACGACCTGTTGGTATGGGAGTGCCACGCTCATACTCCATGGCGATTTGATCAAACCAGTTCAAAGTGTTGTTGGTCACTACTTTGGCAGCACTGTTGTCATTTGAAGTGGAAAAAAATCTGAAAGAAAAGATGCACGTTATACTGCCAAACAGCCAGCATTATTTCCCCTTTTGGTGTCAAAAGTTTACTTTTGGAGACAAATAGCAGAAACTAACATGCTGCGAATTAAAAACAATGGAGGGCAAAGTTGAAAATGTATGTTAAACTGGCTAGTTATTTAAAAAATGAATTTCATTCATATGTTTTTTTGTTTTTTAATTTACAAAATTCCCAAAAAAGATTCTATAGTTATGAAGTATTCAAAACAGGTTTCTCCTTAATGGATCACACATTTTAGGCTACCTTCAGGTGGTGACGATTACCTGAAGAACGTTTGCTCAGAACTGTGCAGAACTGCCAACTCTGTGCGCATTCTTCAGCTTTACCATGGAACTGCTTCTTGCTCCACGTACAGGAGGGGCATTCTGCGGGAACTGACCAGCACCTACCACATTGCCACAAAGAGGGCGCAGTACCTTTCACGTTGTTACAAACAAGAGTAGTGTAGAGACGGTAGAGTGATGACTTTTGAGCTTGCCATGCTTTTGCTTTAGGCTACAATGTGGCATTCCATCCTTGCCTCAGTGATGGCACTGACAATTTGAGTTATGGCCGGGGAGAAACAGTGGCCCAGGAACTGATGTGCACCGGCAGCATGTGTAAGATCCGAACGGAACAGGACATGAAATCCCTGATGCTGCATATCTGAATGGCAATTTTTTTTTTTTTTTTTATTTATTTTTTTTTTTTATACCTGGTATCACAAATAAAGCTGTGGCTTTAATGACAGTATTTAGGTTTATTTTTAACAAAATTATTCAAGGTGAAACAATTCCTGCTATTCACTGGAGATTGGCGCTATAAGCGAGCCAGGATTTGTATCAGTTGGCAAAATCAAGTTCAAGGAACATCAATACAACACTACTTATAAAAACAAGGTCGTTGTGTCGTCGTTCATTAGGGCTTGCTTTCTTGGTTTGAAGGCCTATGACAGTTAAAACAAAAACTTTCAAGGACCAAACTCTGGATTTCTTTTAGGGATGGGTTGGTTTTATTTATTTTTTTAGTTCGGTCCCGATTTCGTCTTTATATGCCCACAAAGCCATGGTTTCGGTATTGGCTTTTGCCACTCTCCCCTTACCCGATTTTTCTAGTTTTTTCTGTAACAGTACTATTACTAGCTTCCAACTAACGCCCGCTTTCACTTGCAGCAGCGTCATTGACCAAAGGCCTGGCTGTGGCAACATTTTCCTTTACTGTATTCTTTTTTCCATGGCTAGGAGCGTTGCTGTCATTTATACGTAGAAAATGATATTAAAAAATTTAAAACATCAAATCAATCTTTGATTTTTCGAACACCGTGCGAAAAGATAACACTAAAACTGAATTGTTTCGGTTTTCTGTAAAAAAACAAAATTTCGGTTTCAGTTACCGACCCATCCCTAATTTCTTTGGTTTTGAAAATATTACAAATGGCAGAGCGAAAAATAAGGATTTTTAAAGCTTTCAAGCACCAGTACAAACAAACCCTGGCAAGCAGGGCTGTGTGATACTCGAAAAATTTAAATCTGCTAAAAATATTGACAGGTTTTGACATTTCAATATACCAAATTCATCGGGTCAATGAGAGGTTTGCAGTGTTGTGGATAATTAGACAATGGCTTAAACAGTTTTCAAGTTAAATCTTAACTGGAAAACCATGACCCACATGTCCCAGGGTACGTACTTCCGAAACTAAACCAAATCCAGGCCTTATTCACGCAAATCAGTACCATTTTCAGTCACACTAATTCCTGTTTGCAAACAGTTTCAATAATATTAAAAAACTATAATTCACCCATACTGGTAGTTTTGTGGTAAAAAAGATAATAAAAAGAAATATTTTTATCATATTATGTTCGTTAAGAATTTATAGGGCTTTAATTGATGCCCTGAATTGCATGCCTTTCCAGCCTGATATTAACCTATCTGCCAGAATTCCATACTTTTCAAGGCCTGGAAAAAGGCATTATGAAATTCAAGACTTTTCTAGCTTTTCCTGCTAGCGTACGAACTCTGCATTCAGTTCAGCAGCATCTTAGCTGTTATTTGCATAGCAAATTAAAGAGAAACTTAAAACCAAATATGTTCACCGAATACTTGAACTCCGCGACTCGAATTAAAATTAATTCTCTCGCACACCCCTACTTGCAAGCTTACAAGATTCAAACAATGTATTCAGCTTTCAATTTTGGTAAAAATTATGTAGGGAAAAAAAACGAATGTTTATAATAAACTTCAATATTGTAGTATTGATGATCATATAAAACACCACTAGTATCGATGAAACCCCTACGGTGGCAAGAATGGAGTACTTGTAAAGTCAGAAAGAAGGTAGCACTGGTTAGAAGGACTCCAGCGTTACAGAAGGAATTTTGCTTTTCAGGTCCACGGAAGTATACTTTTTGACTCTATCAAGCGCTTTTACTTTACTCTACGCACTAAAAAAAGGTAAAAAAAAAGAACTAACGAATTTGAGGCCTACAACTATACAAGTAGATTATCAATGTGACTATTACGTAGGGGTAGATACTGACCTGCTGCGCACTGCTGGTTTCGTAGTTGATGTAACCTTGAATTTGTTAATAGGGGTGACATCTAGATTTGACTGGATGGGAGATGCTGCTTTGTCGTCGTAAGTTTGGTCATGTGGCACACACTTTGGTGGTGTTTGTGACTTATCTGGTACAGATTCAGACATGTCAGATTTTCGTTTCTTGAGAGGCGATTCTTTGCAATAAAAATCCACCAGATTGAGTTCGTCGGTCATATCTGCAGAACAGGTAACGCTATTAGTATAAACAAAAGAATGCTCAAACTCCAAACAGTCAATACTTCTCAGTATCCGTTGGAAATAAATAGTATGTAACTATATATTCACATTCAGCCTTCTGTGTTTTATCAGGCAGCTTAAATGCGTGAACGTCTGTTTACATTGTTGTATGCACTTCCAATGTTGAAGGGATGATTCAAACTTGGCTGCTTACGTGACCTTCTGTAAGCATTGGGTCCACTCCCTGATCAACTCCGCTGGTGCCACAAATAGGTAAGTTGCTTACCAAATTGTCTGCTGATGAGGAACTTGATTGTTGGAAAAGTTGGTCCCTGCAGGTTCATGAGGCGGCTCAGTCATGATTTCGTGCTGAATTGCTAAAGAAAAAGCTTAGCTGGTGTCCATCATTTGTAGAAGTACTGTCCCAAGCAATCTTATGGTTAGTGTCCATGTAGTGAGATGTGATGCTGTTGGCAGCTACCCTGTTGCT
>JAHWFP010014832.1:4430-15503 GCA_023313725.1 Lithobius niger | reverse complement strand
GGGGGGGGGGAGCGGGGAGTAGGAGAAATCTTATTGCGCTGAGGGTACGTGTAAATTTATTTACACTTTTAGGTGTATTAACAAAAGTTAAAATAATCACACAAAAATTGTGACAACGTCCACATTGAATATGTACTGCAATTTTATGTGGCCAGTTTTTGTTAAGCTTTACTGCTTATTACGGATTTAAAAAAATGTGAAAGTCAGAGGCCAGGAGGAATATTCCGTCCTTCCCTCCCTGGCCAGTCCGCCACTGTAAAAACAAGACATCACAAGAAACAACACCACAAATAAGCGTAATAAAATAATGTAATATATCGTACCCGAAAAGCAACGAGGCTAGCGCAATAATTAACACCAGTCTATGCGAGCCTCGCATTCAATATACCGTCCAGAATCCAGCATAAAAAGTCGGTGTACTATCCAGATTACCACCAAAGGTAAGCGACGACTCATGTTGTATTGTTCTTCGTGATAAGAGAGAAGCCACCTCGATGTCTACGTATAGCCTCTAACCTACCGCAATATTGAAGAGCTGACTTGCCGAAATGCGCACGGTAGGGCCAAGCCACTAACTCTTTCAGCAGGACTCACCAGACTCACAAGCCTGCAGCCAACATCTTCTCGAACCAGTTCTGAGCGCGAGAGGGGCAGCCTGACTACTACGCAAGTGAGTCCAGTCCCACACTATTTCTAAGCTCATCAGCTATGCCTAGGATGCTACCCTTGCGTCCCCGCCACGCAGCCAGTTGGATGCCATAATTTTTCGTATCAGCATACACCTTTACGCCATCCACAGATTGTGTACTATCGGACGACGGTTTTTAGCTGAAAGACCTCGTCAGAGGTTAGCATACTTCAAACGTCTTTATGTATATTCTGTAGAGCATAACATACCGATTTCACATGTAATAATTCGTCGTGTGTTGTGGCCGTAACGTACCATGCCGCGCCAAGCCGTTCTGCACCACGGCTACGTTCCGAGTGCGACTTGATTTCACACGTAATAAATACCGAAACGTGGCCGGCCACGTTTTTCGACTGCCCTCTGACGGCTAAGCTTGGAGCCCAACTACATAAACGTAAATTATAGTACGGCAAATGTTGAGCGGGCACTGTTCGTTTGGCCACCTCGTGAGCAGGGAAAAAAAACTTGCAAAAATGTTTAAGGAAGAAATAATTACTGTCGTTTTTATTGTTTTTCCTGTTGTTGTTGGATTAGATCAGGTTAGTTGCCTGGTAAAAAATTTTTAATACAAAGTTTGGCATTTTGGCAAGTTCATAAAAACGGTTTAAACTTATTTTTAACCAGGAGTTACCTTTGACTACAATATAGGCAACAAGTAAAAAAAAAAAAAAAGGTGAATCATACGTCGAAGGGAAAAAAGTAGATAAATGGGAAATCTACACTATTAAAATGTTCGGTTTGTTTATTTATTGGTTTGTTTATTTGTGTGCCCTTCTATTCTTCCAGAGGTAAAGCCCCTAGAAAGATGAGAGTATAGTGTCAAATAAAAGATAATTAAATTACGCTTCGGATAGGCCTATTTTCATCGTTCTAATCGAATTTTTTTTTTGCAGTTAAATGCGAAAGTGAACTGCGAGTTAAGCTACCCGTGTACGGAAAAAAAAAAAGCCTGGCAAAAATGTCCAAGGAAAAAATTGTGTTGTCGTTTTTGTTTTGTTTTTCCTGTTGCTGTTAGGATAGGTCAGGTTAGTCCACCTTGGCAACAAATTTCACCAAGGAACGACATGCCTATTGGTTTTTCTCTTTTGATCTTTATTTCCTTAGTTTTTTTCTGTTTCTGCAACCCTTTTTTCAATCAGCTGCTTTTTAAAGACTTTTTAAAAATCTTTTTCTGAACCAGGCCACCTGAGTGTTACTAATAACTCTGTTGAAACAAGTTTGCATTCTAACGGTTGTGGGGGCTTTAAGATACCGTTATGGTGCCTCATCAACTTTTTTTCGCAAGCATCAGTTTTCGCATGTGTAGTCGCGATGTTGTTTAAAAAATACGTGTTCGGTCAAATAGCTAGCACTTTTTGCACGTCGTCTCCATTTAGTTTTGTGGTCAATTCTTCCGCCACTAAAATTCCGACTTTAAGCTTTGTCGACACTGTCTGAATTTGTTAATCGTAGTCTGGTTGGATTAGAACGTCAGTTTGTTTTGGGGGCAAACAGCACGTTGCATTATGGGGTCGCAGACCGTTTCGTCACTTCCACGCAGCGCGGCACGGCACGCATCAGATTTCACACTTAATAATTAAAGCAAACCGCTCCGTCCAGTACCGAACCATGCTGGCTACATTTTGAAACGTGGCCACACTGGAGCGCAAAATCATGGCCACATTCGGTACGGCACGCTTTATTTATTACGTCTGAAATCAAGCTGCACGGTTCGGAGTGGCACTGCATGCTTTATTTATTACGTGCGCAATCGGTAATACCTTTTGAGCTTCCACACTGCAACTCACCCACCACATACTTGAATTTCGTCGGATCAGTATTGAACAAATGTATCTGGTTTTTGAGATGTCGCTGAACCGTTTTTTTGGCACAACCACATTAATTCGACGTGTGACACGTCAAATGAAAAATGGTGAAGTGCTTGTCATTACCACAGATCACAAAAGAATGTGTACTGTAATAATTTCATGTATTTAACTATTTGATCACAGTTAGATGATCAGCTACGTTATAATTTCATTATTTCAGTTATGTGGAAACTCTTAAATTATTAATTTACCATTTTTAAACTTATTTTTAATTGGAGCTGGTATTACAAAAATGGGCGGGGAAGCCCTTACACCAAACCTTAGTACTATACGTGCTGGAGGTGTCATGGCTAAAGAGTAATTTGAAAATTCCTTAATTTAACGACAAGGGCATTTTCTGGCGAGTGGTTAAGAAAGCATAAACTGAGCTCGAAGCCAGAAACGGGGCCAAGTAAACTAATACAGATTCAGTTCTCGAAACCCGTTCAGGCCTGGCGTGCCCCAAGGACACAGCTACAAGATGCAGGAAAGAGTAAGTACCTCGGCACGCCGTGAGCGGTGTGAGGCAGCCCCGGAAACCACGAGCAAAGCGAGCAGCAACAGCCCAGTGGTCAGCCCCTCATCACCAAACCAAATGAATGACGGTTCGAATCCCGTAACCGACCCCACAAACAATTGAGACTTAAAAAAGTTACAAGAATTAATTCGGATCCGAAAGGGTTATTTCGGAATTAAGATTCTGAAATAAAAAAATACGAACTCAAAACGGGGTATTAGAGATACATCAGCTAAAAGTTTCACACATTAAAATGCGTTTTTTTTTTTTTTTTTACAAAACTGATCCATTTAGTCAAATTCGTTTTAGTACAATTAACAGTAGAATCCTTTGTAACACTTAATTTAACATTGCTCCTGTGGGATATATACTACAAACATAAAAAAAAAACCGAAGTCCCAGTATACACCACCAATTTTGTGAGGGGTCCCAAGGACCCTACGCGAAACGGGCAAGAAGCGCCCAAGGTTAGTGGCGTCTCCTAACCAACAGAACGATAGTTCCGACTGACCTACGAACATTATGTAACTTAAAAAAAAATCATGAGAATTCATTGAACCAAATTAAGGGTTAAGGTAACACCAGGGGAAGAACCAACCGTGACCATTGTTCACCATGCTTTAAAGCGTAGATTGCTTAAAACTGTTCCAAAAAACAACTGTTGTGAATCAAAGAGCATGACAGCATTGTGACAAAACTCTCATTGACAATGGCACATCCTTGAAATAAAATAATCACAATATACACTGATGCAATTAGCAGACGGTGTTGCCCAGCTATGTGATAATAGTATTTTTTTATCAATAGGTCAGAGAAAGAAAAAAACCTAGTCTATAGTTAAATTTAGATCCTGAATGTTCCAGTTGTACCGAATTTCAAGGCCACCAAGCAGCACTCGTTCAGCTCTGCCGGTGGGAATATTGCCAAGTTATTTTAAAATGGCGTTAATCATTTGGACATTCAGTTTACGGCCAAGTTTAACTGATACTTCCGAGTGGTCCGATAAAGTCCAAACATAAAATCAACTCTTTCTTTGTACAGATAAAGAGTCTTTTGCGGGCGACTGAAGTATATTTAATATTTAAGGCATCCCAGCCAACCCGCTACACAAACATATAGGAAAATTAGAAATCTTTTATTACACATACCTAGGTTTGGAAAATATAGAATTTTTTAAGGAAAGAATAGGAACTTTTTTTTTTATTTACCTACATACTAACCAACTTTAAATATTAACTTGAAAGTGTGATCTGGGTGTTTTAATATTAAAATCTAATTGGATACATTGTGCTTCTAATCTTGTGCTCTTTTGCAAATAACACGCACAACTAACCATTCTCCAGAAAGTCAAAATTTTGATTTATTAACTGTTGTTAACTCGGCATGCTCAGGCGAAAGTTGAGCAGCCATGGAAGCTAAGGAATCAGACCATTATCTCCAGATTTCGTGTTCACACGGCAGGTGGTGAGTGCATTCAAATAAGCAATTGCCACAACAAACCAATTCCACAACATGAAATAGTTGTTGAAAAGTATAGGAGAAAGTAGTAAAAATTAAGGAAAAAAGTAAGAAGGTCCACAAATATACCAAACGGCAGAAATCTGTTTTAAGTCCAAGAGGGGAGAAAAAAGGTCCACTAAGTTCAAGAGGTGAGAAAAAACTAGAACTTACCAGGGCCACCTGGTTGAAGTTTGTTTTTGTTGCCTAACTAAAAATAAAAATAACCCGTCTTTCTTATTAGCAAATTCTCCCTATTTGTGGCTCAATCCCTAGCGAAAAAAGTTGGCTTCTCTGCTAGGCTCGCAACTCCCCTTACTGCGCATGTGCACACGCAGGCCTCCCTATACATACAATGCGCTCGCTTCGGAGCATACTTCATCTCTCTTTTTCTCAGCAACCATGGAGGCCGGCGGGTAAAAGTAATGCAAATTTTCAATTAGGCAACAAAAACAAACTTCAACCAGGTGGCCCTGGTAAGTTATAGTTTTTAGTTGCCACTGAAAATGTACATTACCTGTCTTTCTTATTAATAAGACCTCGTCAAAAATGGTGGTGGGACCAAGATGGACAAGTACCCGTGCTGCGAGCCGGCAACCGAAGAATCCGAGATTCAGTGAACCGAGCATCATCCCAAAACTGAGCAGGAGTTCGACCGGTACATAGCTGTAGAATCGGAGAAGCCCGAGCCTGCAGAGGTACCGAGGGAACACATATGTCATATGTAAAGAAGAGAACCGGGAGAGGGGATGACGGTCGAGTTCTGGGTCTGAGGAATGAGCTTAGTACATAAGAGAAATGACAAAACACATTACCTCAACGAGGGCATCGTCTGGACGGATTCGAAAAGCAGATGGCGGTAGACAGTCAGAACGTGACGAAGCACATGACGATGGGTCCATAAGACAGGAGTCAATGATTACCAAGAAGGAGTCATAGTGTGGGAGGAGAAGCAGAAGCTATGTGGAGAACCGGAGTATCAAGTGGTGCCAGGAGACCTGATCTCATGCGGTGCCAGGAGAACAGGACAAATGATGCAATAGAAGAGGTGCGGAAGGGTGTTGCATTGTCACTACCTCCGTTTGCAGTCCGTCTTTTTTTGTTCTTCGTATCTCTTCTTTTACGGATGTATTTATTTTATTTTGCAGGTGGAAAACAGAAGAAAATGGAGGGACTGTTAAAACATAAGAGAATTGTTGGAGCAACCATAGAGTCCGGAGAAAGGAGAGGAACCAGAGTCGTAGCAGGTCACAGTGAAATTTTCTGGATTAAGTCACCGATGAGAATAAGGTTGCATGTGGCGGTTACAATCCAAGAAAGGGTGAAATATGCGACCGTGGTAAGAAAACGGTTCGTCAACGCAACCGATTTTAATAAGCGTGTGGAGGGTACCGAAAGGATGGCGATCCCTAGGGCAGAGCACTGAAGCTTAAAACTACTCCAGTTGCGTTTTGCTGGCAGTCAACACAAGGAAGGTGGACCGAAGATGGTGCCGAACAGGGGGTTATGCCTGGGAAGACTGGTACAAAAGTGGTGGTCGTGTCGAATTGCCAAATGGTGTCAGCACTAATCTTAAGGAAAGAAATCGCAACAGAGGCGGTAGACCATGCCTCGTTGAGAAGATCTGTCTCTGGGAAGAATCGCAGACTGGGGATCGGTGGTTGTACTGATCTGCGAGAGGTACCGAGGGTGCCGTCAAGGATCATTGTAGAGCGGAACCGGCCGAAACCGTTGGGACTGGAGACTCTGAGTAACTGGAAACCTGTAGCAATTGGCGAGATGGTGCCTTTGGTACAGATTTAACTGGGCTTGGCTTGCTGGACTGGCTGCTTGAAGAAGTGGTGACACGAGGTGATCGTAGCTTTGAGGTGTGAGTGCGAGAAGGTCGTCGAGACCTGGAGATGGCCGCAAGTTTTTCACAACAAGTGAGCACGAAGTAGCAAACGGAAAAAGCAATTTAAATTTGTTAGGACAACATGATGTTCGAAGTCTGCAGCGTAGTTTTTTGCTCTGGAGGTGGCCGAGTTCCGCTGCCAGTTAGGCATTCGATCCTAAAGGAACCGGATTATGGTTTCTTGTTCCTTATTTGTCTCCCGTAAGATGCTTAAGTCGGCGACTTCTACTCGAAGGGTAAGCAATTCAAGTGTAACGGCGTGGTAATGGGCAAGGTCAATTGAAAACTTTCGGGCGAACGCCAAGAGAGATGCTATGTTGATGTTGGATTGGGCTAATCCTGTTGGCCCAAAAGAAACGTTCTTGAGAAGTGCAGCTCAAATGGAGTCGGATGACGGGAATGGGGACCCGAAAGCTTAAGGGAACCGCTGACGTCGAGGTCGATGTAGGGATGAAGGAGGTTGGTAGGACTGAAGGCACCGAGATGGAGGGTTCCGGGAATCAGGAAGATGTCTACATAGTAACTTTAGAAGTACCTGACATGGATTGTGTGACTGTCAGTTGGGTGACCGTAGCTGATGGTGAGCCAATACCAGATGTAGGAGGCACTGATAAGGAGGGAACGACTGGATGAGGAGGGACGAATGATACTGTGGAAGAAAGACACAAAATTCACACTGGGGGGCGTAATCTTGGTGTGGATTCCGGGAGTTGATTTGGCTTTCGACAATGATAGCTTAGGTAGGACGGGAGGAACCGTTGGTTTTGCTGCACCGTTGGTTTTGGCCTTATTCTTGGATGGTCGAAACGCTGGGACTGTGATGGATGCGGAACCAGAAGATGAAGGTACATCTTGGTCTGACGAATGGAGAGACTTTTTCAGTTTGTTTGCGACAGCTTTCCTGTGGGACCTTTGATGGCGGCGAGCAACTGCTTTCCAAGTATCTTCATTCCAGACCGCACACGTGCAGCATTTAACAGTTTATCAATCACAGAAGCAACGGTACTGACAGCACGGGTGTGGGTCGAAGTGTGTTTTAGATTCTGTGAACTCATGGTAGTTACAGCGGACAGGGTCTGGGTAAGTGACTGGAACTGGAGGGTCCGATGAAGCAGGAATGGCAAGGGTTGAACGTGTTGGAAATCATTTTGGGATGGAAATTCGACAGAATCTTCGGACGACGAAACCGGATCCATTGTGTTGGCAGGACCGTAGAGGATACACTGTGCACACAACGATGGCGCGGGGAAACTGTGCTGAGTAGCGTATTGCTCGCTACGTGGCATAGTGTTTTGAAAGGAAAATCCCCGTTCGAAGAGAGACTCGGATGTTAGGTAACTGAATGCCTCTTGATTGATCGCCGTGCGGGAGAGTCATACGTAATATTGGTCTTCCTTCTTGGAGGAGCACCTGTGGAGAATCTGTTCTCGTGTAGGACATTGCTCCCCCCCCCCTCCGCCCTTCCTGGTCATCCAGGACAAAACGGAAGAGGGAACTGCAGAGGAAGGGGAGCCGGTCAACTGTCAGTGTGAGGCAGTGTTGTAGCGGATCGTACTGTGATGCGTCGGTATCCTCTGATGGGACTGACCAGGAGTCTAAGTCTGTTGTGGTGCCGGAACCGCAAGATCACAAGCGGTCGTGTGATGTATAACCGCTGTCGGGGAGTCGTCTTCGTCTGCATCGTTGGGTCGTTCTCCTTCAAACCAAAGAAAGGTTGTAGTTGCACAGTCCAGAAAAGCGGTGTCCTCGAATGTCGTAATGATGGAGGCTGATTGTGATTAGCCATCGCTGCTTGACTTGGGAAATTGAGTAAGGCGGGAGAATATAATAATAATAATAATAATAATAATAATAACAGGTTTGTTGCAAACGCAGCAGGAGCGACAAGGACTGGGTGGTCACCGACTGTCGTCGGTTGCAGAGGAAGGGTTGATGGTATGGGGTTGGAGTCACGAATGCCTTACCACCAAGGTTAGACCTACCAGGGACACAATGGTCCCCGATAGCATCGCCAAATGTGAGGGTCAAGTGCAGGGAAAAGCCGGGTAACGTTGCCAATGTTTCTTTAAAATAATAAAATAATGCATCGTAGTTTAAAGCCTGGCCAATACCAATTGTCAATCTTCATGAAGATAATAAAAATAATAAAACAATGAAATGCATGAAACTGGTGTAGTGAGTGAAAGTTAAAAACTGAAGTGGGACGTAAGACAAAAGCTATTTACAATTTAAAAAGATGTATATAATAATAAGAAACATGGAGCCAACCTGTAATATAGCGTGGCAGGACAGTTTGAATAAAAAAAATACAATTGCCACTACGTGTGGAAGCAACTGGCCTGGCAAGGATTGTGACTCACTTATAGCCAGCCAAATTTAATAGCATAGTTTGATACCCACACAGACTGCTCCCAGATCGCCATGAAAGACGACTACTGGAGAAGACGTCTCAAAAAACTAAGCAGGGGCGAAAGATCGTGATAGAATTCGCATTTACAGTATCCTCCTTAAGGGAGTTCCAGATGGGGAATGCGCACAGAAAAGAAATGCAAACGACAGTCGAGGCGTGCCCCTGGGACAGCCAGCTTCCAATTATGTCCTCTGGAGCGGCCCAAACTCGGGGCCAGATCAAAAAAAAGGTAGATCTACCTCTCTAAGTTGGTGCAAGATCCGATAAGTCAGGACTAAGTCAAGAACAATTCTGCGCAACTCCAGAAGCTCAAGGCCCAATCTCTCGAGACGTTCCTTGTACGGAACATCGCGAAAACCACGAAGTGCCTTCGTAAATCGTCTCTGAACCGCTTCGATAGAATCGATGTCGTGTGCCAAGTATGGTGACCAGACTGGAGTTGGATATTCGAGGACTGGGCGCACAAAGATTTTAAATGCCCAGACCCTCGTCTTAATGCTTCCGGATGTGAAGCATCCGGATGTGAAGCATCGCCTTATGATTGCAGAACGTCGGTAAGCCGAGGCACAAACCTTTCGGCAGTGAAAAGAGGATTTCAAGTTTTGAGAGAACCAGATACCAAGGTCTTGCACTTCACCTGTTTGTGGAAGGATCGTCTGGTTCAATGTAACCGGGAGCAAGGGTTAGAGGTGCCAACATGGAAAGCATGGCAGTTACCGATTGAAAGTGGGAGCTGCCAATGTTGAGACCAGATGCTAACTATCTGAACCTGAGTCTCAAGGGCCCGAGAAGGGGACAAAATGAGATTTTCTACCCCGACCTTCAAATCATCCGCAAACGTTAGGAGACGTTAGGCATCATATTCAAGGAACGATAACAAATCATTCTTTCGGTTGGTGTCCACCGCACCAACTGCAGAACGTGATAAACGTGGTGGATCCCATATATATTGCGTATGTTGGTTTGCTTCTCTCTTTTTTTTTGTCTTATTTCATACATAAAAGAAACAGAAAAAAGGGTAGTTCAAATTACCTAGTAGTTCGAAAACGGTGACCAGGTGTGTGCCAAGGAAGAGGTAGCCGCGACTGGCGGTTACTTCTGTACACAGGAATTGTGGAACAATGTGTGAAAGAATTATTGTCCAAGCTTCAGGGGGAGAAGCTGGTGACCGGGGGGGGGGGGGGGGACAGGGGCGGGACCAACGCTGGAGGAGTGAGGATATATTCGTACAGGAGGTTGAAGTACCGGAGTTTAGCGGAGAATCGCATTGTATGAAGGGTGGATCAGTGTTGAGAAAACCACAGCATAGCAGGTCGGGGAGGTAACCTTGTGATGCCGGCGACTGGAGAGACCTGACTGAAAAAGTGAACCGGTGATCCTGGTGTCAGAGAAAGGAAATTGGGTGAGCCTTGCTGTGGGATCGTGGCGTAAGGACCGGGCGTCGGTGGAAGTCAATGGGCAGTCCGCAGGACCCAAGGTGAGGTCTGCAGGAGGCACAGAAAGGAGACCGTCGAAGCAGACGAGGGAAGAGATGGTGAAGGGTTAGGCTACAGAGAGTTGAAAATATGCGTTGTAGAATTTATAAAAAACACACTTGCAGCATTACGCACATAACATGCAAAACGGTACCTTATTTTTCGAAGCATTAATTTTCGATTGGCTTCATTATTCGAAGGGCCCTTAGCACAAGACCAGTGCTCCAAGTCGGGGCGTCAGCAGATGAAATGGAGGACAAAAGGAAACGGAAAATCAAAATTTTCTATTTCCTTTTGTCTCCATTACATCTGCTAACGCCCCGACTTGAAGCATTGGCCTTGTGCTAGGGGCCCTTCGTATAATGATGCCAAACGAAAATTAATGCTTCGAAATATAAGGTACTGTTTTGTCCGTCATATGCGTAGTGCTTTAAGTGTGTTTGTTATGAAAGAGGTAGTTTCGTCGATTGAAGGTCGTTCTGGTGGAGTGGGGAAACAGCAGTCCACTGGAGAAGACCGTGGGTTACGGCTGGATAATGTTGTTCGTGCCGGCGCAGACATGGTGGACGGGAACCGGGGAAAAAGAGATCGTATTGTGACCACCGGTGACAACAGTCCAAACGAGGCAGTAGCAGAAGAGGTTAACCGTGGATGCGGTGACTGATGAATGTAGGCGTGGAAAGCAGCGCCGAGGAGACTTCGAAGTGGTGCTGGTAGTTGGCAGGAAGAGTCCAAAAGACTTCGG
>JAHWFP010014831.1:0-10282 GCA_023313725.1 Lithobius niger | reverse complement strand
GGCATGGGGGGAAATCAGACCATACAAGCTGTCGACGCGCCATTAAGCCTCATCTCCCCACCCCATACAACTGGGTAGGCCGCAGGGGAGTTCGGAGGAGGAAGCAGGGGGCAGTCGGCACCCTTTTCATTCCATACTGCCCACTACAGTATTTTGCTCAGGTATGCGGGAACCGGCGTAGTATGTTACGCCGGGGGTACAGCTAGTTTATACAGAATTTTAATAACTGTTTATGCATATTTAGCGAAAATGGCAACATACGTAATTCCTGTGATATTTGTGTCCTCACTGATTGCACCCTGTTTTTACGCGTTATGGAATGCCGTTGGCGATTTTACGCTAATAAATAAAGTTATAATTTGTTTCTCGCTGAGCCTATGAAATTAACACACTCCTGGTTTACTTAAAGGTGCCTACATCCTGTTGGTTTTCTGTGTGACTCAGTTCTGAAACATTACTCCAAACGTGTGTATTGCAAACACGTTCATATTTTCCCGTTTCTAACCGCCGTGCGAGATGATATTGCTACGTTCACTCAAACCTGTGTCAATGCTGCGAAAGTGATTCTTGCGTGGGATACACGAAACTAATGAGTGGGTATAGTGGCGCCCCATAAATATAGTTGGGAGGACGGTTGAGGCAAAAAAAAACTTGAAATCAAAATTGGGTCCGAGAATCACCAGCTAAGGGGGTTTAAAGGGATGGGTGCTTTAAGTCGTGCGTAGCCCCCCTCCCCCCACCCTGTAAAACAAATCGATTTCAGCAGTTTTGTGACTTTAAAACGTTTACAGCTGGCGATTTTCGGAAATTTTGTGAATTGGAGAAAATGTCTTGTTTGTCTTCTTTAGCAATTTTACTCTAACCTCGGGACTTCAGGGGCACATGCCCCTTGCTCAATTATTGTTACCAGATTGGGGATTTTACCCCTAGATCTAGAGGGGGTTAAAACGGGTGTAAAAAATATTTGGGGGAGAGGGGGGGGGGAACCGTGGTGAACACAAAATCTGGGGTAATTCTATGGAGCAGTGACATTTGCCGCCATATTGGCACCAGTATGGGTTTTAGAGGGCATAACTACAAGGTGCACTACATAAAAATGGGGGAAAAAACAACGGAAGAGCGGATTTCTTAGGCTTAAAATAACGTTGTTTTCTCCAACAACAAAAATCGCGCGTCTTAGGTCTAAGAAATCACTCTTCACAGCATCGGCTTCAGTATGACGCCCTTCTGTTTCTCTCTGCAGTGCCCCTTGCAGCTAACCCATTAACGCTCCAGCATAGAGTTATATACAATAATACTACGTCGTGTCACTGCTCTATAGGGTGGGAGTATTTCGGAATTTATGGGTTGTTCTTCCGTGTTACCCGTTTATCATTCATTAGTCTTTAATCTAAGCTAAGGAATTCTTAATAAGTGAACGTCTTACTAAATGAATTTCTTTCTAAATGTAGGCTTACTGATTGCGTTGTGAAACAAGTCGACTTTTTTAAAGCACCGAAATGTGCATTTTGTTTTTTTAACACTACGCAGAGGAGAATTAGTTCTCGCTGGCAAGGTGATTTTTTTTTTTTACCTGATTTAACATGTTTATTAACCCCCAATTTGCGATTTTTATGTAACATCGGATATCAAAATGTAAAAAAAAAAAAAAAAAAAAAAAACAGAAAACAAAAAGGAGTTTCACTTTCAGTTTCGCCTTAGGAGTAACCTGCATGTAACAACGGCGCTATTTTAACGGTATTTTTTTTTTCCTGTATTTTTTAAAAATTTCAATTTGTATTTATTTGCGCGATTGTTTTTACGGGAAACTTTTTTTTTTAACTGCTGATATTGAAAGTAAAATTATTGTATTATTGAAAAATTATTTTAAAATATTTTACGGGTTTTCTAGGGTTTTTCCCGGGTGGCGCGTCATTGAGAGGACTTATGTCCTTTTAAACTTAGAAGATGCTTGATAAAGTTTCACCCGAAGTCACAGGAATCAAACCGCTCTTGACCTTACGGCGCTGAACGCTGACGTTTTCAAGTTGAATCGCATTGCTGATTCAGTGTTGAACGGGGTTTTTCATGTGAATCAGCAGCCGCAGTAACGTGACATTGAGTCGGTCAACGAGACGGACGGGCGGACAGACGGACACGTGTCCAGCTGTGTGGTCATTCCAGAAAGAGTTGGGAAACGGCTGTGTAAATTGAGACGAACTTGCAACTTTGATTTCCTGGTAATACTACACACCTTATGCTGCGTTAGGCATTTTTACAGTCGGACCAATTTCGTCTTTTGGGCTGGTCGTATTCGTCTAAATGGAACATAAGGGAGTTACAGAAACAAGAACAGGCGTTGATTAAGAATTTTTTTCAGGCTGAGTCGCAAAACGGTTGACCTCCAGTATAGCTACGGTCAAATATTACCTACTTTGGACACAAAGTGTTCAGAATAGTAATATAAAGCATATATTTTCTTTCCCCGTTCTAGTGATAGGTGCAAGTCAACTCCGGACTTAGCATCGTACCCGGCTTCGCCCGGGGACTTGTCTGACCCGTGGTTGTTTCCCAGTATTTTCTCGGTGCTGCCTGATCGTTCACTGCAACAGTCAATTTTTCTTTCTCCCCCTTTCCGTAAATCCTCTCCCTCCGCAAAGCAATATCGTAATCAAATATTGGCTCTAACATAAGCATAATCATAAGCAGAATCATATCATATGCTTAGTGGTCAAAGACGCAATGCCCCTACATGCAGGCCCTCCTCCTCACTCTCAATCCGTACCGTGTGAAAAATAACTATCCTTCGTGTGTGACGTCATTTAAGACATGCCTTTGCGATGACCGCGCAGAGCCAATTGTTAGTCGAGGCAACAATGTGCCAATTTCAACTTCTTTTCAGGGCAACAACGTCCCAGTTTCAACTTCAAACCAAAGAATTGAACGCCTCACTGCTTGCTTGCTTCGCTTCCAGGGTGCGACCGGGATTGCTCAGGTGATGCTTGGTTGTTAAATGGCTGTCTGGTTCGTAGGTTTAAGTAGTGTAAGTTTAGCTTTAGAGTGAGCGAATGGTGTAATGACCTATTAGGCTCAATAAACATAAACATAAACATAAAGAATTGACACACTCGCACGTTTTCATTGTTCCCCTTCCGGGGAACGTTGCGGTTGCTACATTTCTGCTATGAGACTTTGGTTTATAATGTAAGATTGACTTAATTCCACTCTTGTGGACTTGACGGAGTTCTACGTTGAACAATTCCAGGTCATGAATTCATGGAATTGACTTTATTAATCTTCAGTTCCGCTTTGCTTGATTTGGACTTGACTTGGGTATTTGCAAAATTATAAACTGAATTGGAAGGAGTTAACTTGATGACCAGCAAATCACCCCATGTTGTGCTCAGGTTGACTAGACTTGCCAAGTCGTCCATTGGATTGTCATTGCCTAGATTTGATTTGATTTGACTTGTATTTGACTCGATTTGATTCAACCTGAAATGTAAGCCAATTACACAAAATCAAAAGCAATTTACTCAATTTCAGCCCAAATTCACCAAAATCGTCTAAATTTTCTGCAGTACCTAACATTTTGTCAGAATTTACCTGAAATTATGCTGGACTTTGACAGAATTTGGGTGGAATTGAATGGAATTGGTCAAAATATTTCCTGAATCAACCGGGAATTGACTGGAACTAAGACTGGACCAACAGCAAGTCACTTAATTGGAATCGATTATCAGAATGAGAAACGAAAATTAATCGATGGCAGATGATTTGAAATAGCAAATACAAAATGTGGCAATGATTTGAATTGCATTGACCATGGCAGTGACTTGGTTGGAATTGACTCCGAATCATGAAATGGAATTGGAATTGATCTGGAATTGAATTCCTCATCAACGGTATGGAAGTAGAAATGGATTTGATTTGACTTGCTGCGCACTTGATGTTTAGGTAATAGACTCAAATTCATTGAAGTGGAATTGTCCCCATCCCTGCCCCGTACAATGAATATTTTATTGAAACCCGTCAGAAACGTCCGGATTACGACCTCCATTACGGCCTCCTGTAACGCGGCAAACAGTGGCAACATTGCAAAATCAAACACCAACGTAAGTCGCTTTTCCTCCTACGGCCAGAATTCCCCAAAATCATCTCATTGTGCGCGCGGCGTATGTTGAGTCCTGGAAGTATTTTATGAGCGGCTACGTCTTCCTGGAGGGAGCGGCTTTCATCGACGGCCGCCATTGTTTTTGTAACCACTTTGGATATCAACAAGGCACTCTGCTACCAAAAACGTACAATCGATTATCTGTGTTCGTTCTGCAGCGAACTCAAGATCGGCCGCGCACCCTTTAATTGGCCTGAGTACTTTGTAAATCTTTCTCTGAAAACGGCATTTTTTTTGTGAATACTGCATCTGTCTTTTTTTTTAAAAACAGAAATGTTACTTTGTCAAAACTTCTTTGATATCGACATTCTTTGTGAATATACGCATCTCTTATTTTCAACTATTTCCCTTTTTTTGTGGGTTGTTTGTGAGCCATGCAATTATTGTCCATGACCGAGCATGGTGATGGCATTATTTGAAATCCATTGTTTTCTAACTAACATGGATCCTTTTTTGTGGGGTCTTGAAAGGTCTCCACTTTTGTGAGTCTTACTATCGCATCCTTCTCCCATCCCCACCCTCTGCATAAAGTTTATAAAGTTGCTGTAAAGGCGATAGCAAAATTAGTGAAATTTGAAAGATGTGTGTGCAATTTTGTTGTTGAATTTTTCATATTTAAATTAACATTTTCTGCGCCCTTGGGTCCGTACACTCTGAAGACGATGTGTACTGACAGTACACATGAATGTGTACTTTATCAGCCTCCACACGAGTTATGTACTGGCAGTACACAGTCTGTGCACCGAGAGTACACATTCTCGTCACAGGTTGTGTACTACGGGTGCACAAATTGTGTACTCTCAGTACACAATTTGTGTGGAGCTGAAAAAGTACACATTGATGTGTGCTATTAGTACACATCGCTTTCATAGTGTAGTTAAGCGGTGTTTGGAGTAGGGGTGAAGAACTGCGCGATTTCCCCCCTCATTTCGAGTGCCTGCCTTCAGTAAACAGATCGCTGCCGATCTACTATTGGTACTGAGACAATGGGACCGAGTTAAATATCTCTGTGGCTTCTGACCAATTATTTTCTCAGCCGGCCTTAGTGTGTGAAGGGGTCATTTGAAACGAAACCATTCATCGAAAGTTGAAATTTAGTCTACAGACGGTGAGGAACTCCTTTGTTGATCCGACCACTGCTTCAGGGAAAACCGCGCAAGGATACAAGCCTTTTTTTTTTAAACGGAATACACACACACACAAACATGTCTTCTACTCTATATTGCACCATCACTATTGGCCGTCGTATATCGATAAGATAAGCTCTTTCTAATGACAGGTTTGACATTAGAAGACGTCTTATTTCCTTTGATGCTTTGGGAGGGCCCTGCAATTAACGGACAACATGACGGTGCGACTTGCACGGATCATTGCGCATGCGCTGTCAAGCGTCAAATGACGACACGCGACATCCGTTTCCGTGATGGAGAAAGCAAACGGCAAAAAGAGAGAACCTTAAAGGTCGTCTCTATTTAGCGAAATTCAAAACCAGTATCCTTTGTGACATTCGTCGCCACAGCGAAAACAGACAAAAGTAACGTAACCCAAACCAATTTAACACGTAAAATTAAACTTATCATTCTTTAATGAGCGATTATTTAGGCAGTTTTAGCAAACCCAAGTACAGGAAAATGGTTTTGACTTGTGCTAACTAAATTTTAGAATATTTAACGACCGGGTAACCCAAGACGCCTGCATGCTAGTAATTCTACGTTGACGTTAGGAATGAAAGGGCAAAAAAAAAAAAAAAACAGAATCGTTTATTTAGCAATACAAAATCGAGTTAGAACTTGCAGCCAAGTGAAGTGACGTAATTGACGTTTTTAGACGGTTGGATTACTGTGACGGTCATTAGTTCGAAAGCCTTGAAAATGAAGATGTGGGAATGTAGGTGGGTTGTGACGTTGAAACGCATTGCCAGACCAACTAGGATTGGTTGAATCAAATACCTTATTTTGTGGCTGTGTGGACGTTCGCCATCTTGGTTCGCCATCTTGGAACCAAGATAGCGAATGTAGTAGTCCGTTGCAGTGCAGTATGGGCATTTTATTTCTGAATTTTTCTTCTTTTAATTGTGGTCAAGGTAGCAAACGAACTGCCGAAAATTATATTGAAGTGTACTTTGGTATGAACTTGTGGTATTTTCAATGTGACCAGGAACATTTTCTGCAATATTTAGGATTGGTAGATTCAGTTTTAGCCGACCTGGTTTGGCACTACACCTTAACTTTAACTTTAATTTTATTAAATACGTCTAAACACCTTGACGGCATTACATTACCGATACATTTTGCAGTTGCCGATACTGGTGCCAATCCTAGGCCGAAAAAAATAATAACATTGTTTCCCATAAGCGCCCGCGTCAGTGGTGAACTCCCGTTTCGCCAGACTAATTTACAAAATTTTACGTGCACGAAATTTCCTTATCTTATTGCTATGTAATGGGAATTTAAAAGGAAAACATTTAACAAAGACAAGCAGTGGTAGAATAAGACCACTTAATTTATTTGCGTTTTGAAAACTGGCAATACAGACGGAAAAACGTGTACTTTAAATATTGTTTAGAATGCTTGGTCGTCACTACGTCAATGCCAAAGTTCTCTTTTCAGAATAGTTAGTTATACACGTGATGGTTACCCTTTCCCAAGCGGGAATTACCGTTTTGTAGAATCCCGTTTCGCAGAATCAAAATATTCTTCACAAATTTATCATCGCAGAAGTTAAATAGGCATGCATAGGAATTAAATAGGCAGGAAGGAATTTATGATTAGTTGCGGTTTCTGATGTTATGTGTTCCGCCGCAGCGAGCGCGGCAGCGCGAGCGAAGCACTAAATTTGGAAAAAAAATATTTGCAAGACGAGTTTCTGTAAAAGGGTGTTTGTTTGTAAATGTCTGACCATTACACGGGAGTCATGCTTTAAATTTCGTGTGCCTAAAATTTTGTGAACGGTATTTGCCGAAATGGGATTTGGCAAAACGGGATTTTCTTTTTGCGAAAAGGGATTTGGCAAAAAGGGATTTAGCGAAACGCGGTTAAAGGGTTAACGGGAAGTAACCGCATCAGTAATTACGGGCCGCCTCACTCCTTTTTATTTTTAAATAAGTAAATAAAAAAATAAAAGAAAAACAATTAGACAGCAACCAAGACTGAAGATACCGCAAACCGCATATTTGTATCTCGGCTGGTTCCATAGTTATCGAATAATGTAGTTTAAAGGCGTTTGAGTTATTGAGTCGAGGACTAAGTTTAAAAGTATACAATTTAGGTAAAATTACGAAGCCAACAGAGAAAAATACTTGAATAATCCAAAGAAAACAGAATAGCACAATCATACTTTGCCGAAATAAACGGGGAACGCACAAAAGTTTTTCGACATGAAACCAAAAATTTAAATTTAGATGAAGTTTACTCACGATATCGAACGTATTTGCTTAGTTGGTTTCAGCTCAAACATCCACCTGTTGTGTGCGCGACGTATTTTGACTCCTGCAAGTATTTTATGAGCGGAGGGGGTGGCTTTAATCGACGGCCGCTATTGTTTTTGTAACCATTTTGGATATCAACAAGGCACTCTGCTACCAAAAACGTACAATCGATTATATGTCTGCAGCGAACTCAAGATAGGCCGCGCACACTTTAAAAAACAAATGCTTCTTAAACAATGACATCTCATTCAAACGTTTCATTTCTATAGGCAGGGTATTAAAAAACTAACTAAATTAACTAAAAGTAACTGCATTTGTGAAGATTTACGGGTTTATGCTGCACAGAACGAAACGCAATATTGGCAACAACGCGAAATTTGTACGCTCACTTTGATGATACTCGTACCGATATCGCAAGAATGGATATACGGGGGTGGGGGAGAGCAGCTTCCTCCCTCCTCCCCCCCCCCCCCACCAAGGGAGACTCCTCCATTTTTGGCTTTTTCTCTTTCTTGGTCCTTCGAAAGTTAATTCACAGCCAATTTTCCACACTCCAAACTAGTCAACTTTTAACCCAAAAAGGGTTATCGGTCGCTCTGTCGATTATCGGTTATTTTTTTTCGTTTATCGTTCTATCTTTTTAGTGGTGAATAAAACGGAAAGAGGCTGCGGTGGGGGGGGGGGGGGGAATCATCATCATGGATTCAATCTGAAGGGTAAGCCGGAAGAAATATTGAAGTAGTGTTTTTCCATTTTTTTAAAAACTGTATCCTTCTTGGTTAATAAACATAATTAAAAGTAGAGCTTCGCACAAACCTTTTATATCGTTTACACGGGGTTAGGGATAATCGTCTAACTGGACAATCGCATAATTGGAAGAACGTATACCGTATAACAGTACAACAGAAAGTCGTTTAACAGGAAATTCGTGTAATCGAAAATCGTCTAACTGGAAATTCGTATAATGGAAAATCGTCTAATGTCCCTTGCTCGCTCGCGCTGCCGCGCTCGCTGCAGCTATACATATAACATCAGAAACCGCAGTTAGACGTTTAACCAGTTAGACGTTATCCATTATACGATTATCAATTATACGATATACCGTTTAGATGATTTTCAATTATACGATATTCCGTTTACATTATTTTCAATTATACGATATCCTGTTTAGACGATTTTCTAGATTTTTTATTTATGCAGATATTAGACAATTATTCCATTAGACGATTTTCCAGTTAGACGTTCGTCCGACGCCCCGGTTTACACTGGCTTGTACATTTAAAAATGGGGAGGGGGGTGGTCAGCAAATTGGAAAAAAAAATTAAGAGGTTTGAAAACATTGCTCTTGCGAGGCACGAAGGGGCTTTAAAACGGTTAATATAGTGGCCCCAGCTATAGTCTGTTCCAAGTTATGTATGCATGGAACTGGACAGTGTAACGCCACGTTTCCTGACACTACGACTGCAAAAACTTGTGGATATCACACTCGTAGACTCGACAAAGTTACTGTTAGTGTCTACTGGTGGGATATTTACGTGTTTTTTTGCTCTCATAGATGAAGAAAACGTGGCGTCATGCAGTTGTGCGGTCTTGAGTCCTGCATGTATTTTGTGAGCGGCTACGTCTTCTTGGATCGGGTGGCTATAATCGATGGCCGCCATTGTTTTTGTAACCATCTTGGATATCAACAAGGCACTCTGCTACTAAAAACGTACAATCGATTATCTGTGTTCGTTCTGCGGAGAACTCAAGTTAGGCTGCGGATACTATAGTTTCCTGCAAACATAATGTGGAACAAACTGTAGGGAAGCTTACAGCACTCTTCCAGACCCTCTACTTGGATCAACCCCCCCCCCTCCCTCCTCACCCGTATTTTGGATCCTCAACTTCAGTATCGATGTCAATATCGGCAGGATATCGGTTCATTCCAAGTTCCCTTCAACCCGCCATCCCCCGGCAAATCAATCGAGTCTTCCGTAGGTCGCTTGGGAAGATGGTGACGCAATTCGGGAGGGGGGGGGGGACTGCTCGATGCTCGAGGAAGCCACGCCAGCGTGCCGTGATAATAGAATAGGTCACAAACACGCCAAAGAACTCTCTTCGCAAACCGATAAATCATTTCCTAAATTCCGAAACGGAAGTTTTTCATTCGTCACAGTTTCACCATCGACATCGCCAAACCCTCACCGAATTCACCCCCATTGTAAACAGGTAAAGGTGAAAAATGAGGGACAGTCACCAGGTCTGCTACACTTCTGGTCTAAACGAAGCAACCAGAGCGCGAATCCGGTCAAAACACTAGAAACAAAAGACACACGATACGAAACTAAACGAACTTCACACAAAAGCCCCCTGCAGTCAAAGTGACCGTCAAAAATAAATAACAAAAAAAAAATAAAAAGAAAAAAGACCAGGCGTTGGCCGATGCCCGTTCACAATTTCTAAGACAATGCAAGATGACTCGTGTGACGTTGGAGCACGTGACCTTAGCACGAGACGACATGACGTCACGTCCATTGTCGGGGCTAATAGAGGCGAAACTGAGTGTATATACTTTACTATAACGTATAGTATACAGGTGGCCAATTCATTGACCCGTTGGTCAGTATTTCCTGGTGGACTATTCGTCTCCTTAGAAACGGTAATTGCTTTAAAAAGAGTTGTACACAAAGCAAGGTCAAGGTGGTGGTCGTCGTTAATTA
>JAHWFP010014829.1:32270-49563 GCA_023313725.1 Lithobius niger | reverse complement strand
TATTGCCAAGGGCCTGACAAAAATCGAAAATCTGTAGGTTTTTGTTCGCCGAACCGATTTTTGTCGATCAGCTCAAAATCTGTTCGGCGCAGCATTAGTAATTATATAAGGCTGAACCGGTACCACATTTTTCTATCCAGTACAGATACCGGTTTATTAAAAAGACAGGTTCCGATACTGATAATGGTACCCACAAAAAAGATTGCTTGTACTACCCAAGTACGGCTATATATATATAAAAAAAAAAAAAAAAACAGTTGGCTCTCGAGATTTAGTTTCGTTTTTACTAGGAGACAAATTTTTAAGAATTGTCGAGGTTAGTACAGAAAACAGTTGTCCACGATATGTGATCAACTCCATATCTCCTGCTGCACCGGTAAAATTTGTGGGTATCGGTCACGGTACTGGTACCGGAACCTGTACAGACTTAGTAATTAATACACAATGCCTCAACATTACAACTGAGCAAAAGTTTATTTCTTTTAGTCACTTGAAATCAAGCTGCTGTTTTGCACATACCGTTTTGCCCTTGTTTGGGCTCGTCAGTAGAGATTACTCCTGGATGAGAGCAACGGCAACACCTTGCCAATGGTAATTTAAACAAGCACAAAACCAGACTGGTTTCAGCAAGCTAAACAGCAGAAACTACTCCTTGTTTGGGCAATCAGTAGTTTCTTTTTCGCTTACTCAAATCAGTAAGGTTTTGCACTTGTCCCAGAAACAGAACTAAATTGTCAGAAAAAAAATGTCTGCAGCTAATCTTTTTTTCTCTCTCCATATTACCCACATGTTTACTGGTTTTTATTGAATAATTTTTTTGTGCTTTGTCCTATTGATCTGGCTACTTCACCAATAAAAAGGTCTCGTCGAGACGATTAAAATGGTGTATAGGCATGTCAAAATTGGTCACGGCGGCATTTAACTCTTTGCGATGTATCGCCGTGCAGATTCTGCTGCAGGGACGCTAGTTAAATTATCATCAGCAAGGTACCTTCTCTCTCACATACCGAGTGTTCTCTACTGGCGAAAACAAGGGCAAAACAGTCGGTCTAGTTCAACTAGTTCAATTTTAGTTCATTACAGCCCGTAATTTAAAAGAAAATGGTTCTCCGGAACTATTACAGCCATTTTATCTGATTTTTTTCTGTGCACTTTAATGATTATCTATTGCGTGCTTGTAGTAAGTTTGAAATAATTGTGTGCAATAGTTTTCTCAAGAATAAATACTTCGTTAGCGCCCCACTCCATGGGTGACGACAATTTTTTTTTTAACTCACTCCACCAAGGTGATCAAGTTTACAAAACGTTGATAGGCGCGAATTGCAATTTAACTAGGCCTACGCTAATCTTTATATGAACTTTGTACGAATAATTGAGCTTAGAAAATCTGGTACGTCTTTCAGCTTTTCACATCGGACATCGGCTGATTTCCGATGTCCACATTGGTGCACCTCTAATAAATAGGCCTAAATTTGAGTGTCTAACGTTCAGTAGAATGGAACCCCAAACAGACAGTTTCTGCTTCTTAGCTTGATGAAACCAATCTAGTTTCATGCGTTTAAATTTTAATATATTTTTAATTTGACTATCCGTATACACTCGGTCCCTAATAGGGATGTGCGAGTAGAACAATTTTAATTCGAGCCGAGCCGAGTTTGCAACAGAAGAATCGAGTATCGAGCTGAGTTCGAGTATTTGATGGTAATATTTTGTTTGCAAGTTTCCCTTTAATTTGTAAAGATAATAGGAACAAAGATGGTGCTTAGTTGACTGTGTGGGTCATGGTTTTGCAGTTTTAACCCTTTAAGGACGGGTGCGCCCGAATGCGCCCGCTGTATAATCATTGTTTACAGCTCTTCTACAAGTCATATCGAAAACGTCCCGCCAATTACAGTAAAATTTAAACTGGGATATGAAAGCCAGATCATTAAGGATAAAAATGACACAGGTTTCATTCCCTTACCTCAACTGGGTGAGAAGCTGCGATTTTTTTTTTTAGAATTCAGTTTTAAGTTCTTAGCGCGCATGCAGTCCTTAACCCTTTAAGCAGCATGAACGTATATATACGTCAGCAACGATGTGGCCCTACTGGAGCAACGACGTATATATACGTCGAAACTTTTATGGAGAAGTGCGGGTCGAAAAATGCAATTGTCGGCCAAAATATCGACATGAGAATAGCTTAAATTCGCTACCCGATATGTTGTGCAACGATTTCTGTAAACAAAACGTTGTTAAGATGTCTATAATTTAAAAAAAAGGCACTTTAGTTGAGTGTAGTCTCACTAAAACTGCAAAAATGTGGTGTTCGTTCTTTTTTTTCCGAAGTTCAAATGCAAAAACTTGGTCATTTTCGACCAGCGGTAGCGATCGAAGCATTTGACTGGGCGCCGCCATCTTGGGTTCATTGAAAAGCTGGAATTGCCCTCTATCCGGGCTTATCAACACATTTTCTCGATGGCTGTTTGACATTGGCCAATCAGGTAGAATGTAAGAAGCGGTTTCTGGCTATCTCCAGCTGCATTTCCAAAGGAATTGAAGATCGCGTTCCCTCATTGGCCAATTGGCACCACGTGACCGATTTGGTGAGCTCTCATTGGCTGACGGGCGATTTCACAATGGCCGCCATGGCGCGCTTCGAATTTCACGTGAGCGCTTGGGTTCAGTGTTCGCTATTGAAACTCACGAGAAAGATAATGTTTCACAACATAAAAAAATTAAAAACAGCAGCTGCGATGCACAACTAAAATAGAAAAGGAGCCTATAAACCGTCACACTACTGCTTATCAGGTGGGAACAACGATTTTTAGCCTATCGCCGACTTAAGGACGCGTTTTTTCAACACGGGGGTTTTTCAATTTTTAGTTCGTTACATCCCGTAATTAAAAATTTGGTTTTCCGAAACTATTAAAGCAATTTATCTGATTTTTTTCTGTGCACAGTAATGAATATCTGTTGCGTGCACGTAGCAATTTTAAGATAATAGTGTCCAATATTTTTCGCAAGAATAAATATTTCGTTAGTGCCTCACTCCGGCATAGGTGCGAAAAAAAAAACTCGCTCCGTGCACGACGACAATTTTTTCTTTAACTCGCTCGTTAAAGGGTTAAAGATATTACTTGAAAATGGTTTCAGTTTGACTTTTAATCAGCATCACTGGAAAGCTCTCGTCGAGACGATCTGGGATGTCAAAATCGGTCAAAAATTAACTAAGTTATCGCATTTTCCCCAGATTCGAGTTTTTCGAGTATGGACGTGAGCAGCGAGCCGAGTACAAGTTTCGTACTCGGCTCAGCTTGAATTTTTCGAGTATCGCACATCCCTAGTCCCCATTAGTTCCGACGATTGAGATACCCGCAAAAGCACTTTCAGTTCAGGATCTAAACTGTGGCATGCTGGATGAGGTGTGGTGAGGTTTGTATCCTACAACCTGAATACGAAATTCGCTAACATGTGTTAATCCACAAACTACAGTTTTCGGGAGTTTTTACAAAGCAATTTAATTCACAGGTTGAAGTTTACCATCATACTATAGAAAAGTTGCTCAATACGTATAGTACTCAGTTTCCCTTTGAATTTGAACTTTTTTCTACAGTGGTGAATTCACAAGTTTTAAAATAAAAAGGCTACACTTTTCTATCATGCAGCTACCGAGCCAATCCTGAACACAGTTTGTAGTTCCCGAAAGAGCTTTTTGTTTTCAAACAGACTTGAGGACATGTAATTTGCGAGATAATACAAGAGCACATTTTGCAGTGCGTTTTGTTGCGACGAGTTACCCTGCACTGAACGTTACTTGGTGCAACGTATTCACACTAAGCAACTAGCTCAACGATTGATAACTGACCTACCTACCAACAAATACAGGAAGTTACGAGTGGCAAATTTAAATCCGCAACTAAGTGACCAAGATCGTAATGTAATAAGCAGAGTACAAAAAGCAAAATTGCAGAAATTATATGTTTAAAAATGTCACATTGCTTACTTTGAAAATTCAAGTCCATGTTTAAGTTTTGTACGCTTAGATTTCAAAGTAAAGGATATTTACCATTCCAATATCCTTGCAAATTTTTGACTGTCTTCATCAGGCTACCACAAAACCGCATACTTCTTCATCGTGATCGTTCGTTGGAATGCGGCGCGAGGCCATAGTCTCAGTTAACTTGCAGGCCAGTACACCACTTCTCCTACAGCAATTTATTAAACTCTCCTCTCAGCAGGAACTAAATGTTTGGTTTTGAAGGTCCCTGGATATTCATCAGCACAGCCTTCTCAGATGCACATCATTGTTAGAGTTGGACTTGAGGAGTGTCACAGTGCCTTCCCAGTTGATTCGGTGTAGAGTTTCGTACAAGAAAACTCAACACCGAATCAACTGGGAAGGCACTGTGCCACACTGTGCCACTCTAACAATGATGTGCATCTGAGAAGCCTAGAATCCCTGGCTATTCAACACCACAGCCGAGAGAAGGCTGCGCTGATGAATATCCAGGGACCTTCAAACTCATTCAGTTCATGCTGAGAGTAGAGTTTAATAAGTTGCTGCGGGAGAAGTGGTGTATTGGCCTGCAAGTTACGGAGGCTATGGTCTCGTGCCGCATTCCAACGAATGATCACGACGAGTAAGTGGTGATGTGGTAGCCTGATGAAGACAGTCGTTCTGAGCCCCTCCAACTCCAGAAAAACTTGACTGTCGAAAATGTGCAAGAATATTGGAACGGTAATATCCTTTACTTTGAAATCTAGGCGTACAAAACGAATATATTGTCGTTTAGGTATAGAAGGGTTAATTACAAATATATGTTGAGCTTCAAAGACTAAGGCAGTTCTCGAAGCAGATTTAAGCACTTCTAACGACAAAAATGAAATTCTGGGCTTTAAGGCATTCAACTTCAAATTCGAGCACTTTCCATGCCATATGCAAACTCTGTGGGAGTCAAGGAAAAAATAAATTGTGGAACGCGACTACTTACTTTGACATAACATCATTTACTTGGGAGTTGACAATCCCAATATAATGGTCGATCTGGGTCTGTAACAGAAGACAAAAGTTAGCATGAGGGCACAAGAATTTAATAAACTGTTAAAGGGTTTACACATTCATCACTTACCTGGTTAGTTTCGTAAACCTTCGGCAAAGTAAAAGCTCCCACGAATGCTGTAAATAAGATGCATTTTGTAAATGACTTAACAGCTAGAGAAGACAGTAAATTTTTAAAGATTAACCATTTTATTTTACTTACCTAGAATGAGCAGAGTCAAGCCATTAAACCAAGCTCCAACGTACGTCAAACACCACAGCATCACCCCAAACTAATCAAGAAAAAATAAATAAAACTTACAATAAAATGGGATGGCAGCGTTTCGGAATTACAAAACCTGTGTAATTGTTTACCAGTACAACATTTGCTTGTTTTCGAAACAAAAATTTATTAGACTAGGCTAAAACACGCAAACAGTTGTTTTACAGTCACGTGCGGGTGCCTTAAATTATCATTGGAGGCCATAACATAATTGCAAATTTTATTTTTGTTAGGCAGATTACATACTCTAGCTTCGAGCTTTACGTGTCGAAGAGATGTGGTCATAACATAAAATACATGGGGCATTAACTTGCAACATCACCCTTAACCAAAGTTTTTTTTCTCTTTGGCTTGGCCTTATTTTAGATAAATTTTAACCGGCAAAAACAACTGGGAAGATGGTATCCTAAGCATTTGCCAACAACTGGCACTGGCTAACGACTCCCATCAACAGTACTTAAGTCTATGGCTAGTTTGTAACTCGTCCGTGCTTTCTGAAGGTATTTACACAGTTCCTCAAAATCAGTTTTACTCATGGTAACTAGGGATGCAGCGAATACAAAATTTGCCGAACACTGAATATACAATTGAATATGTAACTTGCCGAATAACGAATATATAATCGAATACTCAACTTGCCGAATACCGAATAGTTAAACTGCCGAACACCGAATATTCAGCACCAAACTATTCATGTATGCGGCCAAAATACCGAATTATTCGGTTCTGTACCCAATAGGCCGAATACCGAATTAAGTCGGCCGAATACTTAACCGAATACCTGTAATTTAGAACATATTTGATTATTTCTCCTTTTAGACAATTCCTCACAAACCAAAAACTAAATGCTTAGCTAAAAGTTCTTACATTAACACAATTGCATAAATATATACTAAAAGATTCGGCCGAATACCAACAAATCACACATTTGGCCGAAAACCGAATATCACTATTCGACCAAATTCAGTATTCGGCCAAATAACGAATACTTGAATTTTTGGCCGACTAGGCCGAATACCGAATATTCAATGCATCCCTAGGGGTAATTGGAACGCTTACCTGAATTCCTGTTATACCAAGAAGTTGGCAATTTTAGCTATCAATTTTAGCACTAAAAAGGTACTTGCACACCATAAACTGAGTTTTCTCAGGCCACTGAAGAGTTGAAATTGTTGTTTATGTTACAGAATCAATGTCAGGCCAATTTCTGGTTAATACCGTAAACACACAGCAAGTTATTTACTTTCAGCTATTTTAAAAGGTTAGTACCAGTTTCTAGGGAAGTGCAAAAAAATTTCTAGTAAAAGTTTACTTCGTTGTTACTTTGCTGGATCTGAAAACTTTACTATCCTCCTACCTAGTTTCATGAAGATCGCACGGCCAATTTTCGACCTACTCGCAAATAAAGTACAATTTGCCGGCCCCCAGCCAGGCCGGCTAAAAATTGTTTCTTTTTGCCTAAAACATACTTAACCTGATCATTTTGCATTACATTGTCCTCAATTAATGTTCTCCCAGGAGGTTTTATAGTTGCTTGTAGACGCCTGCTTGCATGACCCACTGCGCATGCGCAGTCCTCTCTATATAAGCGAGAACGTGGTTGAACTCTGCATACATTTTCCTCTCAATCTGTCAGGCGGTGACTCAAGAGGGGAGGCAGAGGGCGGGCTAAGGTTAAGTATGTTTTAGGCAAAAAAGAAACAATTTTTAGCCGGCCTAGCTGGGGGCCGGCAAAATTGTACTTTCTATTTTGCCATACATATTGACCTGATAATTTTGCATTATCAGCAGACCTCGTCAAAACGTGGTGGCGGGCACCGATCTGACGGGGCGCCCCGGGTTGCAAGCAGGCTTCCCCAAAAATTTTATTTAGAAAATTTGCACTTTATTCAGAACAGGTGGTTGGAACAGGATTTCGGATCACTTTCGTGGGAATTGGTGGCCTTAAAAAGGACCGTTGTTTGAGGGTTCTGCTTCCTTAAATGGATGGCTTGCTTCCATCAATGGATGGCTTGCTTGCTTCCTTCTGGGTGGCTTGATTCTGTCTGGATGGCTTGTTTTCATCTTTTGGGACGGCTTGCTTCTGCTTCGTTCTGAATGTGCTTAAGGGGGGTTGACCAAGGTCCTGGCTGCGACGATTGGTCCCAGCCGGTGTAGTCCTTCCTTTGACATGTTCCTTGACGTGAACGTCGTTGGATGTCGCCAGGAAGCGGCTTGTAGAATCTCTTCAATAGGGGTGGGGTTATGGTATGCTTATGAAGTAGACACTGCTCTAACCTCGTGTGCTGTCGCTGTCTGTTAAGGTTGGCTTCGTCGTATGCGATGTCGATTGTTTTCTTAATCCAGCGGGAGATCATGGCCGTTGAGGTTTTTCTTGTTTGTAAATCGGCGGGTAGGGGAAGTTGGTTTCTGCACCTGCGAATGTCTTTGTGTTGGGTTCTCGTGAGGTAGAAATGAAGCGCCCGGATGGGGCATAGAAGGCGTTCTGGTTCATTCCCTGTTAGGTTCGTGAGTGCTGGAAAGGTTGTGGGTTTTGTTAGTTCAGAGGGTTTTTTGAGTTTTGGCTCGGAACCCCGATCTTGGGTGATGGGTTACTGAAGAGAAGTTTGGTCCAAAGAAACAGTAGGCTGGGTCAGCTGGCAGGGCTTGGATTTCGGAGCAGCGGGCGCTGGCTGCTAACGTTACGAGGAAGACAGTTTTCCTTGTTAAGAGGTGTAGGGAGCTGTCTTGCATTGGTTCATAGGGAGCTTCCATTAGTGATTGGGGTACGATCGAGAGATCCCAGTTCGCGATCTGTCTTCTTGAAGCAGGCCGATCGTTTTCAGAAGAGCGGAGGAGGGCCGAGATACGATAGTCATCTAGGAGTTTAGTCTTGTCTGCTGCTTTCAACACTGAGTTTAGGGCCGACAGATAACCAAGGATTGTAGAGCCTTTGAGCTTGTCGATGTTGAAGAGGTCGTTGAAGAATTTTAGCAGTTCAGGTAGAGTGGGGTTGATTGGATTGATTTCCCTTGCGAAACACCAATGAAATCATTTGGCCCAATGGCTGTCGTACATCTTATTTGTTGATTCTCTGGTGGCTCTTGAGGCGATGCGGGTGGCATCATCTTTATGAATTCCTGCCGTCTTGAGGAGTTTGATGATCGTAGCTATGCGTGAAGGTTTAGGTTGGGGGGGTTTTGGTGAAGTTTCGACCCCTTTGTTGTGACAGAAGATCTGGAAGCAGCGGGAAACGGGAAAAGGAAGGAGCTTCGTTTGGAAAATGGAGAGATGTGACGTCACGGGAGAGTGAAGGTGTTGTGCGACACTCGCAGGTTCAGCGGCAAGCTATACGGCCACGGACAAGAGCGGTGTCGATATGGTGGTCCCACGGTAGATGGCGTGAGGGCGTGGGGTGGCTGAATTGTGTCGCATCGTACGACAGTGGGCGGGAGAAGAGATGCAGAGGTGTGGACGGATCGCCGGTTGTGCTGTCCGAGAGAGGGGATGATGACTGGCCGGAGGCATTAGATGGTGTGTGAGCGAGTTAGGAAATCGGCGTCGTGCGACGTACGTCAATGGTAGTCATGGCATGTGGTGGGGGTCGTAAGCAGAAGAGGCGTCTATAGCTTAGTGATACGCATGTCCGAACGACACCCGCCGTGCAGCAGTCGTCACGAGTGAGGGTTTCTGCTTGGCATATTGGGAGAGTACAGCGGTCGTTGCGGACGGGGGCTTCTGATTGGTAAGTTGGGGGGGGGGGTACCTGGGGTGTCTTACATCTTCCACCAGGTCCAAGGACGGGAGGCGGCGAGGTATATTGGCCGACATGTGATGGAGAGACGTTGTCGGTGACGACGACGTGGACGTCCCGTACAGAGCCGGGCGTACAGTGGTCGTTGCGGACGGGGCTTCTGCTTGGTAACATCAGTGGATTTGGAAGGCTTATAGCAGAAGTAGTCCGGTGCAGTGTATGTCGTGACACAGCAGTAGGTGGTGCTTCATAGTCGGCAAAACGGAGTTGTGCGACGGAGTTTTCGGCAGTTATGAGAAGAGATGCTATGGCATGGTTGGGTCGTCGTTGTTGTCCGGGCAGAGGAAATGCTATGCGAGCGGCAGAGGCGTCTGAGGGTGTCGTGACACTGTGGTGGGATCGTGCGACACTGACGAGCGGTTGAGCTTCGTAGTTGGTGAAACGACGTTGGGCGACATATGTTTATGGTTTCCATGGCTCGTAGTGGGGGGAACTCAGTCTTGAGTGTTAACCTGCCGTACCGATGAGATGTATGACGGGGGAGACGGTGTCTTGTTGGCAGAGCGGTGGAAGTCCGAGCGTGGTCGCTGGTCGGCCCGAAAGGGCTGCTTCATTTCCGGAGTGGAGTGTCGCATCGTGCGACATTCGAGGGAGCTGATGGTTTCACGGAAGAAGGGCGGCCGACTTGGTGCCTGTTTGCTTTAGACGTTCGAAAGGCTAGGTTGTCTTGTCTGACGAGTTGTATGTTTGTGGGAGATGTCCAAGTGACGGGGCTGGTGTCGGAGTCGGCCCCCTAAGAGGCGGATCGGACTCGTGAAGCGGCTGATTGCGTTGTCCGTTTTGTAGCGGGAGTCGTCGGTATCGTCGTTGCCGACATGCACGTCCGTATTAGGCCGGGCGCACAGCGGTCGTCACGGGCGGAAGGGGCGGTCGGGGGGAGAGCGAAGCGTCCGAGGTGAGAGTGGTGTCGCATGATGCGACATCCTTCCTTGGAGATGAGCGGTGAAAATCCAAAGCCTAGGTGGGAGATGAGGTGACGGGAAGAAAGCCCCTAGAGGTAAGTTGTTGGGTGATAGGCCGTTAGAGCCGAGGATTTTCCGGAGTTTCTGCTTCGCAACTCGGAGCAGCGCCTTGGTGTGTTGCATGTCGACTGTTAGGATTGGCAGGGCAAGGAGAGGGCGGGCGTTGGCCGTCGTGTAGCGAGGAGACGGTGTCGTCGTTGCCGACATGTACGTCCAGTGCTAAGCCGGGCGTGCAGCGGTCGACGAGGGCGAGGAGAGCAGTGTCCGAGGCGGGAGCAGTGTCGCATAGTGCGACATTCATCGTCAGAGAGAAAGGGGCGACACAGTTATCACGTTGAACGGCGGATGGTAAGGGGGCGAGGGACGGGAGGATGATGGCAGGTGAGAGATGAGGTTTCCCGGAGTCGCTACTTGGTTTTGTAGAGGAGCACTTCGGCGGGTCGAGTACATGTATTAGAACCGGTGGACCGTGAGGGGCGGCGAGCTGGAGTCGATGTTGGCGTTGGAGGCGACATACGCATCCCGTGCAATGCCGGGTGTGTAGCGGTCGCTGTGATGAGGTAGACGGAAAAGGCGGAGAAGGCTGCCGAGTCAGCGACATGCACGACCTGATCGGGGCCAGGCGTGTAGTGGTCGCCGAGGGCAGGGAGAGCTGCGGACATGGAGAAGAACAACGGCGGAGAAGAATCCAGGTGCAGCTATTCAAGTCAAGCAGCATCATTGGGACGAGCCAGGAGAGTCGTTGACTGGCCTAGTAGACTGCGGGGTTTTGCGTCCTTGTTGCGGAGGGCGAAGCCAAAGCCGGTTTTGAGACCTCTGTTTATTACTGGGGCGTCAGCAGAATCAGAAGGCTTGTATAGGAAGCAATCCGGGACGGTGTTTTCGACTGTCTTAAGAGATGCTAAAGGAATGGCAGGGTCGTCGTTGCTGTCGTCTGGGAAGTGGATATGCTTTGCGGGCGGTGACGGCATGTGGGAGTGTCGTGACATCTTGGTGGGGTCGTGCGACACAGTAGTGGAGTCGTGCGACACTGATGAGTGCTTGTGCTTCTTGGCCGGTGGCGTGGTGTTGTGCGACACACGTTTGCGGTGTTCATGGCTTGAAGTAGAGGCGACCCAGTCACGAGTGTTGGCCTGCCGAACAGAAGAGGTGCACGACGGGGGAGGCATCGGTGTTTTTCCGGCAAAGCGGCTGAAGACCGAGTCGACGAGATTGTGCGCTTCACTGCGTGTGACGCCGTGTTGTCGGGTGGTTGGCCGGCATGAGTCGTGGCTTCTTGGAACTTCTGCTTGGTGTCCCGAAGCAGCGCTTTGGCACGTCGTACGTCTTCTACCAAGACCGGTAGAGCGGAAGGGGACGGCGTGCGTTGGCCGGCATGAGCCGTGGCTTCTCGGGCTTCTGCTTGGCGTCCCGACGCAGCGCTTTGGCATGTCGTACGTCTTCTGCCAAGACCGGTAGAGCGGGAGGGGGCGGTGTGCGTTGACCGTCTTGCAGCGGAGTCGTAGGTGTCGCCGTTACCGACATGCACGTCCCGTACTAAGCCGGGCGCGCAGCAGTCGACGCGGACGGGAAGGAAGGCCGGAGGAGAGAGAGCAGCATCCGAGGCAAGAGCAGTGTCGCACGATGCGACATCCATCATTGGCGAGGGGCGGCGAAATCCAACATCCAAGTGGGAGACGAGGTGACGTGACGGAACCTCTGGAGGAAAATGAATGCCGAGTTCAACCACGTTCTCGCTTATATACAGAGGACTGCGCATGCGCAGTGGGTCATGCAAGCAGGCTTCTACAAGCAACTAAAAAACCTCCAGGGAGAACATTAATTGAGGACAATGTAATGCAAAATTATCAGGTTAATATGTTTGGCAAAATAGAAACTTGAATATTCATTTCGTAAAAAAGTTATTTTCGTCGACTAATTACAGCAAGTCTTAATTCAATTCTATAGAGTTAATGCCATAGAAAATGTGGAATATGTCGTGGGCCTATAGGCAAGCAGGGGTGCATAAAATTCTTACTAGATAATTTCCCACAACATTTTCCTACAGATTTTTCAAATTTCCACAGCCTTTGACCATGTAGGCAAGCCATTTTTTAGTGAATTTCCAGTTTTCTGAAATTTCCCGCGAACTTCGTTCTAGCGTTCTGGCATATTCTGCACACCTGTAGGCAAGTAACAGAATTGTCGTGTATAGTGCTTTGATAAAGAAAAAAAGTGATACAATTGGTTTAGCATACGTTAGTACCTACATCATCGAAACTAAATATTCTATCCCAAAACTATATTCTATATGTAACATTTCAGCTTGCACACCCATAGCTACCCCAAACGCAAGTTTTTAGTTTATGTAGCAAGGTTAAGTTACCTTGATTGAATCTACCAAGTCTTCAACAAGGATGAGCCTGCGAAGTTCGTGTACAACAGCATTCACATGAGCCACCACGGTTTCGACAATGTCGCGTATCTGGTCGCCAGAGATCGCCAAGTTCAGTTCCAGGAACTGCCTGCAATTAGAAAAAAAAAAAAATACACATTCAATAGTAAATGAGGTTTGACCAGTTACCCAGCCCGTAAAGCGTATAAAAATTGTCGAATCTGCTGTTGCAATTCTTCTCACCTAGGGATGACTAAGATTACAATCATCGTGATCTAAGTTTGCCACAAAAATCCATGTGCATTGCTGCGCATGACTTTGTCATCCCCTCGTCACTTATACAAACTTGCCATTTGGATTCAGATGGAGACTCGTACCAAACCTTCCAGTCTTGCCTCCTGAAGTTTGATGGTGATGTTGTACTGAGAGGACTTTGGTTACAGGATGTGATAAGAGTGCGTAAATATCATACGGGATACTTGTTAAAAGAAAGCGTTAGTATGTTCATAGGTTAATGGTGAAACAGTAAATAATTAATTAGATCCAATAACAGTTATCTTGCTGACTGACTGCTAAATTAAACCATTTAATTGTTACTTTTATAATGAAGGGCTCGAAATGTCTTAGAAAAATTGCACAGCAGAAATACGATACAAAATACAAATTTACATAGCAGTCACGAAAAAATGATTAGCAACTTTTAAAGAAGAGTAAGAGTTTACTTTATTTGAAAGAATAGTCATCTTTGTTTCACTTGTACTTTGCTACACTCACGGAGGCTTGGTTAAGACTATGGCATCCAATGCACAATAAGACTATTCTGAGCCATGTCTGAAACGCCACCCACTAAATACCGAAGGTGATGGTAGGACCAATGATTTCCCGGAATGCATGTGTGGCGCTTTGCCTGCCTATAAAGTGGAGGGATTAGCATCTCCGTGTCAGACAACAGGATCATGCTGTTATGTTGTCCGAGTTGCGTCGCTAAACTGCGATACATTATTTAATTTTGCATCGCCAAAGTTTAAATTTGTGGTGCAAATTGCAATGCAATACCGCTCATTTCGAGCCTTGTAATGGTAGTGGAGTGGTGTTAATAGTTTAGCTAACTATCTGAAGAATCCGAATTGATCTGTTGGTGGAGAGGGGATTGTGGCATAGTCCCACCAAGAACTGTTTTTGTCAGGGTGTGAGAGACTTCTTAGAAATTAAAAGCACCCAAGATAGCAAGTCATAAAAGAGCTTGCACACAAATATATACAGTAAAAAACACCGCATACATCTAATTATAAATTAAATCGGCCCCAGCGACATTCAGGTTTTCACTAACACGGCAAAAATGTCTATTAAAAGTTTGAATCCCACATTTAATTACAGCCCGTCATCACTGTCATACAGCCGTTCAATAAGAATACCTGCAAAATGCAGCAGCCACTTATTGATTACAAACCAAACCACACAGTAACACACACACTATTTAGCAAAACTGACAATTTGTAGCTTTACAGTACTGATAAATTACAACAGTTGACACTTGTGTACCTGTTGGCAAAGAGTAGCCTAGCCTACCAAAATGAAAAATCAGATTCCCGACAACGTTAGTCAACCCTTTGAACAACTAAATTTTTCAATGAACTATTTCTAAACCAGGGTTGGAAATATTCATGATTTTGATTAGTCAGATTTTAATAACGTGTAAGTTTACAATAACTATGACATAGTTATAAAGTTGCTAGAGGCTCTAGTTTAAAACTACTGTGTGGAGTATTACTTTGAATTTTACTTGGCATGATTGACGGAGAAATTACACTTTTTCAAAGTTCATCACCTGTTTTGTTCGTGATCTGCTAAATTTTTGAAAGAATTTTTTTTTAAAATTTGCATGATGCCCGAGGAAGAAAGACGTCGTGCAATTTAAAAATTATCTTTCAAAAATTTAGCATATCACGAACAAAACAGGTGATGCACTTTGAAAAAACGTAATTGCTCTATTTCTTGCTTGGCAGTTGCAACTGCCAAAATGCCATTACCTATAGATCTCTCTAAGTATAAAAGTTTAAAACGTGATTAACATGTACACCGCAGTAACTATTATTATAGTAATACTTAGTAAAGTTAGTTAAGGTGTTGTGGCACAATGACACATTCCTTGCACACGAGCTGATTAAATGAACAGTCACATCCTTTAGTTTTTTCCTGGATTTAAGGATTTAAATGTTGCCATTGATTTTCTACTTTGGTTGTTCCTAATCGGTTGCGTGTATTTTTGTATAGAAGACACACGTTCTTGGCTACGGAAGATCCAACATCAGTGTATTTTATTTTGGGCTGTTTATAAGTTTTTTTTTGTACTTGTAGGCAGTTTTGTGTCAACCTGGTCCTTGATTATAATCAGGTGAATTTCAATTTAATCAACTGTCATTATAATCATGACTTTAATCAACTAGCGGAGTAGCTCGCTCATTTTGCGACGTCTTGTGGTACTTCCCAACACCAAGGGTGTTTGTCCAAAGAGAAAGAACCAGAAGCCATAAGAGTCATAGGCTAACGCCTTTAGTACGTCTTCTAGGGATCGGCCGATATGACTTTTTACTGATATGATACGATACCAATTAGTGCTGGGATCGGTTACACGGTTAACCGGAAACCGTTCGGTTACACGGGTTATAAAACCCATATCCGAAAAACGTTTGCTGCGTGCACCATTCAAAACCCACGATGAAGGAGCCAAAAACAAGTGTCATCATTTAGGCCTACTAATCCAAACACTCAAAATCAGTGAAAGTAGAAAACCGGGGTGGGTAGGGGGCAGCTTATTTACAAATAATCCGCGTGGGCTTGTTGTCCCATCGAACCTGAACTTTCTTCGAAACCAACTGCTGCTCGCCAGCGCGTACACGAGGCAGTTAAAGACAAGCTGCCCAGCATCTGCCCTCCCCGCGTCATGGAGAAGTGGACTCGTCGATACCTAGCGCGAACGGCAGGGAAGCGGCGTCCTAACACGTAAACGAAATGCGTTGCTACCCGAAAATGCAAACATGCTAATTTTTCTGGCTCATAATTTGAAATGAATGGTACATTAACGAAAACGTTAAATTTTGTTTTGTTTTTGGCTTACGCTGTCGTAAATAGGCACAAGCCATCTTGTAGAAATTTTAAAGCTACATAAAGTCAAAATTCTTGATAAAGTACTTAAATTTATCAACGTCAACTTTCTTCTAGTTTAAATCTCAAAATGCAACATGTAGTCAATAATTGTGCTTGTCTTACCAAGGCCTAAATCGTACTTATTTTTCGGCTTTGTTTTTTAATAATGTATTACACAGGGGTGAAGTTTTTTTGGCTGTATTTTTTGCTGAAAACGGAAAAACGGTTTTCGTGTAACCGACCGGAAAAAAAAACCGGTTAAACGGATAACTAAAAAACCGGAAAGTACCAGCCATAATACCAATAAAGGGTAAACCATCTGAGCCGATGTCGATACCAATAATAATAAATCACGACTAAAAGTTTAAATTCCGTACAAATGCAACTTCAGTTTCAGGTTTTGCATGGCTTCCAACTGTGTTGAGATTATCCAAAATGTTCTGCGCATCAATAACAGCATTTTTATTCTTAATTCTACTTATGGCTTCAGCACATTCATCTCAGTTTTTAGAGCATTTGAACCATCGCATGCTACATTTTCATTACAAACTGAGCTAATGGCTTTCCTTTTCTCACTTGGTTATTGCTTCTGCCGTGCTTGGTGTCAGTTTTGCAGGGAAGACGGTTGCATTTCTTGGCATAGCGAATATCTGTATCTGAAGCCTTACAGTGATCCAATACCGATACGGCAAAAATACCGATAATACAGATGTCGCTATCAATATCGGACTATCCCTAATGTCTTCTTCCAAGTCCGGAAAATGGTTTTAGTTACCTTGGTAGAATGAGCCAAGTAAATTTCACAGGGGTCGTCCAGAAACAGACAAACGTGGCACTTTCATTCCCGGAAGCAAGCATTGTTATAAATGTCTCATTTTAGCGAGGACAAAAGCATGCGACCGACCCGGTTGAATACTCACACGAAATGTCAGGGTTTGGAAAAACCCGGGTTTTTTGAAAAAACCCTGCCCAGCTGGGTTTTTTGGGTTTTATCGGGTTTTGGGGGCTTTTTCGGGTTTTATCTAGTCTCATCATCACAGACCCCATAAAAAAGGGGAAAACCTAGAATTATGGCATGAAGATGCAGCAGAGGAGTGGATAGTGGCATATCATCCCAAGTTTTGGGCTGGAGTGCTAGCATTCAAGTTAGAAGATGAAGCTTTCTATCCCAAGTCACTGTTTAAGGAGAGTGTCAAACCAAGCTTCTGTCCAGCAAAATGGTGGCAACTCATGAGCAAGAAGAACTAAAAATCAAAGAAACTTAACAGAAGGCTTGTTATTTTTTGGGCTCTTTGTGCTCCACCTAGCTATGCATTAACCAAGTGGGTTTTTTCAACATTCGGACTTGTCTGGTGTAAGTTGAGAAACAGATTGGGAACAGATAAAGCCCAGAAATAGTTAAAGTATACCGTTACAGACGAGCTGAACCAAATAACTGGTGATTTCATGTATTAAAACAGCAAACAATCAACATTTTAATGACAGTTTAAATGGCATTTTAACAGGTTTGTTGGTTCATGCATTCACTCATTTTACTTAGTTTTTGTTGGTTTTGTGGTTTTTCAGGCGAATCCTGCGAAATGTGAAGGGGTGTGGCGTTGCGTGGTGTGAGCATGTGAGACACGTGGTGGTGAACTGCGAAAACTCTAGAATTCCGTAAATCGCCTAATAAACGCCCTGGCTAACACCCTCCCCCCAAAAATGCCTTAAGGTC
>JAHWFP010014829.1:0-32170 GCA_023313725.1 Lithobius niger | reverse complement strand
GTTTTTTTTAGTCAATCGTGAAATTGACTAAACGCTTCAAACGTTTAAAGAAATCTTTGTATTATCCCTTTAAATCTTGGTTGTTCTGCAGCAAAATTAACGAAAAGATTCATAAATTTTACGAAATCAACAAGATTCACGGGAGCATTTGTAATCGCGTAAAAGTCGGCAATATTATGCCTATGCGATCGATCATTGATGTGCGTAACATGGATTCAGTCTAGTGAAAATGCTTACCTTTTTCTCATTATTCTCAAATTTAGTTTATTAGATCGTCCTCCTTCCAATATCTAACACAATTCAAAGTTTAAACTAATTTTTAACCATCACAGAACCTTCAAAACAGACACGCGATTCACGACCAGAAAACGCCAACCGAAGTAACGGCATAACGGACGCGGTAGACCGGATATTTCAAGCGCTTACGCAGTCTTGACGCGTCCACTACTGGGGCTCCACGGGTCCAGACCTACACGTCTATTTCCGCCGGAACTTCTGTCTTGGACGACAATATATAACTATGGTGATAAATGTCAACACACGCGTTTTCCAGTGGTGAATCACGTTGTCCGTTTTGGAGGTTTGTGTGTTTGAAGGTTAAAAATTAGTTTTAACTTTGAATTATGTTAGATATTGAAAGGAGGGAGATGTAATCAACTAAATTTCAGAGTAAATGGGAAAAAGGTAAAGCGTTTTCACTAGACGGAGTCCATATTACGCACATCAATGACCGATTGCGTAGGCCTAATATTGCCGACTTTTCCGTGATTACAAATGCTCCCGTGAATAGTGTTGGATTAAATGTTGATTTCGTTAAATTTATGAATATTTTAGTTTTGCTGCAGCACAACCAAGATTTAAAGGGATAAAACGTTGATTTCGGTAAACTTTTAATCAATTTTTCGATTCTCTAAAAAAAAAGATTGCGTTAAAGCTAGATTGAACCCAACCACACACGTGAATAATCAACTTTACCGTGATGGATTTAGGCCTAAACGGCCACCCCAAAAAATATGTTAAGGTCAGAAATTTTGTTTTAGCCTTGTTAACGCCCCCTCCACTTTTTTATCCAATTAATTTTAGCCGCCCATGGGCGTTTAATAGGCGATTTACGGTAATAAATTATTAACAACTAACTTTTAGTTATTAGGTGACCTTTTAGAGTTTTCGTAGTATTTTCGGAGAGTAGTGAAAATGGTTCCTGTTTCAGGGGTCGTAGTGGGTTTTAGGGCGGAAAAAGTAGGAAATAAGGAATTTTGTTAAGTCATAAATAAGGAAAAATAAGGAATTTTTCACTAAAAGTAGGTAAAAATAAGGAACCCCTCGACATAATATCAGGGCTTAATAACAGTAAATGTGATAAAAGCTTACTCGTTTCAAGAGCAGTCTTAAATCTAGGCTACCAAATCCAATTTAACAAAAATCTCTTTAATAACTTGATTCCATGGCAGCAGCTGTAAAAATGTAGCTCTACAGCGATGGATGTAGTTTTTTTTTTTTTTTTGAGGTGGGACGAGGGGGGCAGGGAACCACCACCAGACAAGTCTGACACGGTCGTATTTGAGACAAGAATTTTTTAGTAGGCCTACCCTTTTTTCTGAACATTTAAAAAGATGTAACTTGTTCTAAAAAAAAAAGCCTACGCAACCTACCAAGCAATATTGTAATAATCTTCACCGAAACGTGAAATATACAAGCATTCTCTTCAGCAAGACTCCAACTCTCTACTATTTTAACAGTATAGCTGTTGGGAGAGGGGGGAAGTGCAGGAAGTAAAAAGGAGTAAAAAACAGAATATATTTTTCATCCTCATCGCACATTTGATGTTCAGTTTTTGCTAAATAGCCTAACTCCAAAGTCGTTTGAGACAGTCTTGAAGTGTAGGGCCTATAAGCCTAGGAAAGTAAGAAAAAGTAGGAAATAAGGAAACGAGCTGGTTAAAATCACTGGCGTGCACAGGAGGGGGAGGGGGGGGGGGTGACCCCTGCTCGTTTCGAAAAAATGTCCTTTTTACTCCTTTTGTAAAAAAAAAATGTATTTTGGTTTTCTGACCTGATAAACGCTGGTGCTACAACCAGAGAAAGGGCCTAGAGGCCTAGAAAGGGTAAAAAGAAGGCCAGAAAAAGGGGCATAAAATGGTAAAAAAAAAGGTCTCCAGAAGCAATACCTCAGCGTGTCCTTTTACAAACGTTGCCCTTGCCCTCTCGGTGGTATGCGCACGCAACTGGTTAAAATAGTCTATTGGAATGTTAAAATCGGTCACAATTTCGCGAAAGTACGAATTAAATTTTTGTTGTAGGACCCAAGATCAACATAACAAATGTCGACCCACGATGATTCAAGGAAAAACGGTCAGCGGCAGTGTCCACTATAACGTACCCAACGGCAGTGATACATTTTTTTTATTTTGTTAGCAGTACGTGATAAGCTGCTGCACAAATTGTAGCTCATTAACTTTCCGAATATTTTCTCGTTGTCGACACTTTACAAACTGGAAATAACCAAATGTGTGACGAAACCATTCTATCGGCTCTGGCTCAGCAAGCTCAACGCACATGGTGACTTAATACAGAACGCTTAAGGTTTTTAATACTCATTCATTGTATCGAGAAACGAAATTACAAACAACTAGTACTAAATTTAAACAGTGGAAACATAATAGTATGCTAAGCACTTATCCAACAATTAATGCTTGGACGTTGATGGTAGACTTGTGAAAACGAAACCGTCGCGCAAGATAAGAAACCGGAAGTGATGCTTTTCAACGCGCATGCGCAGAATGCCTCGATACGTTGTAAACAAGGCACGACTACGCCAATGAAGTCCGTGCCTTATGTGTTGAACTCAATATTATACGTTATTTTATTAATTTACACTTAAATTTACAAACAAAATAAACATGGCTGAAAAGTAGGGAAATGTACATCTGAAAACATGAAAAAAGTAGGAAAATGAAGAATTTGAAAAAAAAAGTAGGAAATAAGGAAAAAGTAGGAACTCTACGACCCCTGCTGTTTGCATTAAAAAACTTAGATTGTGCATTTTTTGTGTGGACCACACTACATTCACCTACTGTTAATCAATACCGTGCTACCAAGCTATTTCAAAATATGGTAGTCCAACGAAGAGGTCCGGCCAAAATTGTGATGCGATTGAACGGAGTCCCCAGCCCATACAGAGTAGGGCACTAATTGGTAAATATGGCAAGGCTCGAATTGTCTCGAAATAATTGCATAGCAGAAATGAGATAATACAAATTTGAAATTTGCATAGTAATCACGAAAAAATTCGAAATTTTAACAATTTATGAAATTAAAAACATAATATGGGGATCTTCTGGCTTTGAATTTCTTTACTCCACTCGATGCAGAGCGCAGCTATTTTCGTTTCACTAGGTTTCAAAATACCGGTAATCGGCGATTACAGTGGCTAAATCCACACATTTAAATTTTGGAAGAGTAGACTTCTCCTTCTGAAAACCACGAAAAAAAGTTGAAAAGACAGGTAGGCTACATAACAAGAGTTGTCGGTTTGACCATGAATTCAAACGACTAACGCGTAGCAACTCACTGATCTTTAAGGGGCGACAGAGGCCGCTGTCGCCAACTCTTGGGCTTTAACTCGACCGTCAAAAAATCAAAAGCATAATGTGAAGCAATAACGTTCAGCGCACAATTCTAGACAGGAAAGGCATTGTACATCTTTTTGGTAAAAGCAACCACTGAACCCACAAAATCGCATTTCAAGTTTACCCCCCTTAATTTTCACGAGCGCTCCTTTGTTCAATTGGTTGTTATAGTGACCTTCGGCTTTAAAGAAAGTGTTCTTGCCAGCTTTCTAATAGCAAAAAATGGACATGCTTAGGATATTCTGAAAGTTGGGGATCTATTGTTTCCATCAATCCTAACCAAAATTGTTTAGCTTAGATAGGTGGTCCAGTCCTACACCTATTTAAAGGTGAAGTGGTTAGCACAGCAGCAAAAGCATATGGGTGATTTTCGATTTCTAAGTGCTTTTGCGAGCTTTCTAATAGCCCAAAAAGGACACGCTGAAGATATTTTGATAGGTGGTGATCTACACCAGAGGTGCAGAAAATTCTTACTAGACAAAATTTTTCTACAGATTTTTCAAATTTCTACAGCCTTTCACTACGTAGTTAAGCCATTTTTCAGCGAATTTCCAGTTTTCTGAATTTCCCGCGAATCTCATTCTAGTGTTCCGGCATATTCTGCATCCCTGATCTACACTTTCCATCAATACTAACCAAAATTGTTTAGCTCAGACAAGGACCATCTTATGCCCGTTTAAAGGTGAAGTTGTAATGGCATGGCGGCATTTTTTAAATTTCAAGGTGCTGTTTGTGATGCTCGTATTTCCATTTGTGTAGTGTCGATGGGTAGATTAAATCTGCATCTTTTAGAACATCTTAAGCATATTAACGATCACAACAAAAACACTAACACCTTCGAAGAACACAAAATGGTCCTCCACTCGGAATTTTCGGTGATACTTCTTTCACCTTCATCAGAAGTTGTGCGAGAAAATAAATTTAAAAGTCACATCATAGCATCGATTCTCTTTCCAATGTTTAAACTCCCTTAAGTTTTTCGTACCACTGATCTGTACGTCGCGCGGAATCTGGATACTCCATAGCCTATGCAGATTGGCTCCACGCTCTGGACGAACTAGCTGGTAAATGTTGGTGTAGCTTACTAATCTGTTGATGGCAAGCGATTCTAAAGCTCTCAAGTGTCTTGTCTTCCAGCACATTTCATTTGAGCAGCACTTCCGTTTCATTCCATGCTATTTCGTGTTTTGTTTTGCTCGAATGCACAGCAATCCCATTTTTGCTGTCGTTGTTGACTGCATTTGCATGCTCGTTCAGTCTCACCAACAGCTGTCTATTGGTCTCTTCGATGTAGGTGGCCTGGCAGGTCTTACATGGGACTATGTAGACCACTCATCGCTGTGTGAACGGGTGGATGGTGGGGACTGGGTTGTTGCAATTTTTAGGAGGAGGGGGTAGTGGTGAGAGATTTTGGGTTGTTCTCACTTCGTGCCTGTCTTTGTTCTTGTTCCATACGTAGGTGGTAGGTAACTGGGGTGAACTTGAAGGGGAGCGGGTGGCTCGGGCACATGGGGGTCTCCTGTATTCTCTTGGGTCGGAGTAGTTTCAAGTTTGGTGGATCAAACGAAGGAAACAGACCACGCCTTGTTTTCTAAGGACACTTCTTATTCTCTCACTTCTTCCCGGCAGGTAAGTGACGACATCAAAAGAGTGATTTTCTCTTTCTGGAAAGAGAATCGATGCTGTGGTGAGACTTAAATTTATTTTCTCGCATAACTTCTGATGAAGGTGAAAGGAGTTTCACCGAAAATTCAAGTGTAGGACCATTTTGTGTTCTTCGAAGGTAGTAAAAGTTTGTTTTTGTTGTGATCGTTAATATGCCTTTTAAATACCACTGCGACTACCGGTTGCCGGAGTTTTCGAATCTTAAGCATGTCCATTTCGAGCCATTAGAAAGCTTGCCAAGAGCACTTGGTTTGGAGACCAGGATGTTGTTGCTTACTATGTTCGGGGTTCCCCGGGCCCCCTCACAAAGCTCGAGGTGTGCCTGGGGACTTACTTTTTCCTGTATTGTAACTGTGCACCTTTGTGTACTCAGTGAGGGAAAGGGTTATTCTGGGCCAAGAAAATCATGATGTAATCCTTTCCAGCACGAATTAAGTCTGGTTACTCAATTTTAAAGCCTCATAATGATAGTTAGGTCCGTCGTTGGATTTGAACAGACATTCACTTTGTTTGTAGACTAGGATGCTGACCACTGGGCTGTTGCCGAGTTGCTTTGCTCAGGGTCCACAGGGCCCCTCACAGAGCTGGTGAAGTGCCTGGGGACTTCTCCCAGTCTTGTAGCTGTGCACATTTGTGTACTGTGTGAGGGAAAGGGTTGAATGGAGATAGAACAGTCCCTATCCAATTCTGGACTGGATTGATGGAAAGAATAGATCCGAGCTTTCAAAATATCCTAAGCACGTCCAATTCGGTCTATTAGAATCTTGCAAGAGCACTTGAAATCGAAAATCACCATATGTTTTTGCTGCTGTGCTATTACCAAGTCTTCGTCTTTAAGTGTAGAACGGTCCCCATCTAAACAATTTTGGTAAGGATTGATGGAAAGATAGGGAATTCTATGAAAGGTGGGGATCTAAGTATGTCCATTTCAGGTTATTAGAAAGATCACAACAGCACTTTGTAACCGAAGGCATTACAACCACTAAGGGTTAGTAAATTGATATAAATTTTGGTTATGAACAATATGTCAAGTTTTGATACATATATCACAATTTTTTTAAAATCAGATTGGCACTACCGTGAGTAATTTCAGACTATAGATAATTAGGCTTAGTCCAGTGGATGCAGGGGTGGCTGCGAGCATTGAACTGAGGTGTCGATTCGACAGGCATCTTGACCCAGCTGTGCATTTCTGGCTACAACAGAAGTGTTGTTTCCTGCCCGTTGTACGAGGTTTCCTCCAGGTACTAAGCTTTTCTCCCACAAGCCACAAAACCTTGACATGATGTGGTTCCTTCCGCTTAACATCTGCTGCTTGGACCTTCAAAAAGCTTCAAGCTTACTGGTCGACACCATCTATTATTATTAGTAGGCTAACAAAAAATTTCTTGAAGGAAATTAGGATGCAACAGTTACTTATGCATTTTAGTGTACATTTACTAAGATTTATTCATTTATTTCCAATTTACTGGTCATTTAAATCAGTGTTTTACTTGAAAACATTGCGGAGTAACACCGGGCGAGGCTTAGTTCGGGGAAATTAAATCCGGCAGAAGGTTGTGATGTATATATATATACACAATTTTTATTGGGGGGGGGGGGGGGGATAGATGGCTTGAACTTGCTATACTAGGTATGTATTTCGAATTACCGTTCCTTTCACATGCATCTATCTTTTTCAGAGAAAGTGAACGTTTCAACTGCTAAGCCGCCTTACTAACTAGGTCACCAGGCTTTTATTTACGATATTTTTTTTAAGTAATATTTTAATTGACAACAAACATAAGCTAAAAGTGATTGCTTCCACAAGGCTTTATTAGTTTAGCTCTGGCTCATGCTTCAACAATCTCTTTTGGACCAAACTGAGTTTTTGCTAAATAACTTACGAATGATTTAGGCTACCGACTCGAGATTAGAAGCATTCAAATACAGAGGGGGTGGGGGAGAAGATTTCTTGTTTTTTTTTTTTAAAGTTACAGCCTTAGACCAGGGGGAATAACTGCAACCACATTCTTGGTTATCAATTCTGTACTTTTTAAGAATATGTAGCAGTGGTTCAACACAGTTAAGCAAACACACTGGAAACTTTTACAATATTCAATACACTCACTTGAAAGGGTGTCCCTCGTTGGATTTCTGCACAGCAGCCAGCACATTTTTGTAAATGCGGAAGGAAAGTGTACCAGTTAACACAGCCAAGGACAAATATGCCACAACGCTGATCAAGGAAAAGTATGTGAGAGACAGCAAAGTAAGGAGCAAGCCTCCAAACACAATGCCACTCTTCTTGGGGTCACGCCAATAAATCAGCTCAACAACTGAAATAAATGCCAGGTTTAGTTTTAATAGCTGTTTAACATTTGCTGAAAAAAAAAAGCAACTGGGTGTACTAGCAGCAAGAAACAAGCTAATAGGCTATATACATTACAATTACGGCGCAGCTAATACCCGAGAGTCAATCAAGAGGGATAGCAGGCCTACAAGGTTCAGCATCTTACCTAGTCAAGATTTTTTTTTTGTCACAAACCCAGATGTACTGTAGCTGTACCGCCCTCCCTTACCAGGATCTTTTACCTTTTCATATTTCTGAAATCGATTTTTCACACAGCTACATTTAAAGATTTCCGCACATTTTTTAAATACAGATACAGGGTTAAGTTAAAAGTGTGAACAAATGTTTTTTTTTTGTCAGGACTTTGAACATTACATTTGTTCCTTAGTTATTCTAGTGCAGGTTTACAAAGAAAAAGAAAAAGGTTAAGAGCTCTGATGGCTCATCAGACAAGCAGTCAAATTTGAACAAAAGATTCATTAATAGCGTGTACAAAATACTATAGCGTTACTGCACGGGAAGTTAAAATGGCTGTAGTAGAAATCCGCACAACTAACTTATGGTTTTATCTTTTTTCACATTCTGCACAACTTTTTGCACACTGTGCAAACATTGTGCAGGGCGGTCGTTGTGTATATTATATACTTGGAAACATTCTCTGCAGCAGATTACTCGATACCAAATGAATACATCCCTTTTATTGAAAACAACCACCCAAGCTTTCAACCTACTAATCTGATATTTCACTAATGGTTAAGTGCTTCGTTCAAATCAGCGTCGGACAGTACAGTGCGATGTAACTAGTATTTTTATTTCTTTGTCACCTGAAGAAGACAGCAGGAGATATATTTTTTAAAATTTTTTCAAAGCTGTCGAAAAATTTGTGAAAATTGTAAACTGGTTTTCGCTGTTTTGAGCGGTGCGTAAATGATGTCGTCTGCTTTGGAATGTAATGGTTAAGTCTTGCTAAACACCTCAATATAGCGTCAAAATGAAAGTGGGAGACCATTTATGGTGTAAGCCAGCAACCATACATGCAACCAACTGCCGATTATTTAAAACCTCTTTAATGTCAGTAATTAACATTACAGTACGATAACCTAAACGGACAAGAGTCTAAAGAGTAAATAAATGTGCATCGCTATTTGAGTTACTATTTCTGGAGTTACGGTAATGTTTCTGCATTCTGGAATACTTCTGGGGAAAAAGTCGGCCATATTTATCGCAGCAACAAGCACAGCAGAGTGGTTTTATGGGCTTGGTTTCCCAATAAAGAAACTGCAAAATAGAAAACTCCATGACTTAATACACAATGAATCTCCTCTAGCAATCGTTAGGTACCTTCCTCCACTTTTGCAATGGCTACGTTCCCCAACAGTAGGCAGTGTAAGCCACGCCCTTTTTATTAACAATAACTAGCTTTTTTCATACTTTTACAGAAAGCATGTATACAAATAGCCTAGTCCGTTAAAACATCTCAGTATGACGGTAAATTGATTTTGTGAACAAACAGGCTAGCAGACGAGATTTTCCAGTGTGGTGACACATGAAATCAATAGCTCTTGGAGACAGTGTGACGAGGTCAATGATCACTCACATTTATGACCATATATGGCGCAAGTGAACGCAACAGGCTTCGCAACCAGCCAAGCTAGTTACAATGGAGCACACGAAACAAAAAAAAAAAGCTTATGCATTCTGGACGCATTGGTGTTTTAGGTTTTTAGAACCTGGGGAAAAATTCAGACCAACTAGCTGACAATTTTTTCCACAGTCGGGACAGACTAAATGATTTATCTAGGGTTAGTATGAAAGAAATTTTTGTACGCTATTACAGGCTAAGAGATCATATTTAAAAAATATAACTTGTGATAATCCAATATAATGCACTACTATCACCAATAAACTTGTATCCCACTGTCCCTGATAACCAAAAGTAACCACCAACTTACTGAAAATGTGAACAGTGATTGGTTGAACAGGTTATTTTTTTTAGCATAAATGCTGCTTAGCTATACATCTATTGGGATGAACCAGGCTTTAATCATAATAAAGTCCACTTTCAATCAAGGTTATAATATATCTCAGTAGAATTGTTATGTTCCTTTTATAAAGCCAGCAACGACAAGTTTCAGTGAGCAGATTATTTACCACAATTTTAATCTAATTTGGAAGAAAACCGTGCATTGATCAGGGTCTGCACAACTTATGCGTGTAATACAGTTTTTTACGTTGAGGTGGAGTTCATGACCACAAAATGTACCTCAAATACTAAGAAGTTGCAGTAGTTTGCAATAGACAATAGCACTGGATGGAAGAAGTAACATCGTTTGTTTATCAGCCTACTTCACAAATCATGTAATCTGTTTACATTAGAGCATTTGTTCTTTTTTTTAATGCAGTACTCAGGACCATTAATCTCTATGGTAGTAAAGTACGGGAGTCAGCATGGTGTGTATTTCGCCACTGCTAGCAACTGCATTTAAGTTTCAGATAGATCAAGATATATATTCACGAGTTTCATTTGGTGTTCCAAAGAAACCATCAAAATCCTGGAAAGCCACTTGGCGAGGGAACTTAAGAATATCGAACCTCCATCGCAGCCTTTTATACATTAGGCCACTTGGTCCATCATAAACTTCAATTTCAAAGGCAGTTAGAAAAGTGCGAATACATACCATGCAGCCTACGTACCAGAGATCAAAGAAAAGCGCCCACGTTAGAAAACGTGCAACGAACGCTCTAATGTAAACAGAAAAGATAATACACGATTTGTGAAGTATGCTGATGAAGATAAGACGACGTTAGCACTTTTTCCATCAAGTGCTATTGTCTGTCAAAAATTACAACATTTTCTGTTAGATTTGAAGTATAATTAGACACTGACTATATGCATGTAATCTACAATTCTTCGTGACAAAATCTGAAGCGAAATTGATCAAGCCTCCATTGGCTGGAGGCCACTCGGCTCTGCGATCCCTTTTCCAGTCCACGCCATATTTCTTTAGGCTCAGTATTACGATTGCATGCATGCACATTTTACTTTATATTACCAAGTACTAAGCAGTTTTGCCACCACTTGACAAAGACTGATCTGTGGCAACACAATTTAAACCCCAAAAAAATTTTTTTTGCATGTGCACTGTCAATATAGGGGAAAAATTAATACCGGCCACTAGCCAGCTGGCGATAAATGGTGTCATTCGGCGACTAAAAATTTAGCACCCGAGGCCACTTTGGCCACTTGTCATGACAAGCATGACTGGATTAAAGAGCTTCCCACTTTTGATAGCAAAAAATTTACTAAAGATGAATGAAATAAAAAATTACTAGGCCCTACCATCAAAAACATTTGCATTTTTTCAGATTTGGTAAGAAAGAGGCCTATGGCAGCTGATGCCCAGTTGTTTCACTGCAGCTGGGGTATAATCGATTTAAAAAATAGGCTTACCCCCCCCCCCCCCAAAAAAAGTGGAAGTTTTTGTACTGGGAATGGGTGGAGGGGGCGACTAAACTTTTGTCATCTGCTGGCCACTGGCCAGTACGTCAAAAAGTTTATAGCTGTCACGTTGCTTATCGGGTGTATGGTGCACCTGGCAAACTTGGAAGTTGAGTTGAGTGAGTCCAGAAAGTCGCCAGATTAAAAAAAAACTCAGAATGGCAAGAAGACATTATTTAAACTGAAGAGGAGCAAACACCGATTGGTTCTTTTTTTTAAAGAAACTTATGATTATACGAATGAAAGGTTTTTTTTTTTTTTTTTAGCATTTTGGCTACCGACGACGTGATGTAGGCTTTACAGGGTGGTCCACAAACACCTGACGACCCAACATTTTTAAGTCCAACTTGCCTAATTAGCACCCCTCAGAGCCAGGAGAGGACAGAAATCTTCGTTTCATTAGCTTCGATTTCTGTCCTCTTCCGTTTCTGAGGGTTGCTAACTATAAAAGTTGAACTTAAAAAATGTTGGGACGTTAGTTTTTTGTGGACCACCCTGTCACGATCGACTTGACAGCCCAAATGCTTACAAGGCATGTAGAAATTTCAACAAGCACTTTAGGGCCACGAAATTCAACAAATGAGGTACAAAAGTTACGATCCACACCACTAGATGGCACAACCTTTCAGTTGAAGCTGGTTGAGACCAGGGTAGATGCTACCTGTAGCCATTTTGGATTTTGCTGATATTATAAAATACTATAATTTGTCACGCACAGTAAGATTTAGTCAAAAGGTAACTTTACTTTGAATTTTGACGGACATATTCCACAGTAATAAAGTTCAACAATAAACTCCATTTTAAGTTTTCCGTGAGACCTGAAGACAAATAATGTCACCATCCATCACGTCACAGTTTGTTGAAAATTTGCCACAAACATTGTGTTTGCTGCAGAACTGGGGTCGTGCTATTACCTAGAAATTATTTAGATTACCTTGTGAAATAATAATTTAATACATTAAAAATTGCCAAAACACGTCTTGTTCATCTGCCTTGGACTGCAAGAAGTGATGGGAAATAACCCCTCGGGTAGCCATGGTGTTGCCCGACAATGACAATCTGTCAGCATTCTTACACACTTTTCAAGGCTGGAAAAGGGGCCAATTAATTCCAGATTTTAACTGCTAGTGTACGAATCATGCTCTAAGCTCTCCATTCACACAAAAGTGCAGAAAGTCAAAAGAAATAGGTTTACCAAATTCAGTAGCAGTCCTACAACACTACGATTAGGCTAACGGTACAAAAAAAATTTGTGTGACCAAATAAGTCGCGTCTCTACATGTTACAATATTCTGACGAGTACGGTAGTTTAACAGAAAAAGGAACTTTTTAGGCCTAGCATTACCTACAAATAAATTACAAGTCATCATTTACAATTTTTATTTGTAGGCTAAGATCTGAAACGGAAACACTTAAAAAGAATTAAATAGGGATAGACCGATATCGGTATTTACAGATATTATCGGTATATTTTGCGTATCGGTATCGGAGCTGTATCAGTGTTATTTACCGATATTTTAGCCGTTACGACCAACTTCCGTGCGCGCTGGCTACTCCACCTAGCTTGAGAGAAACCTTTCCTGCATCGCTTGTATCCCATGACGTGATCTGCACTGCAGCTTTGTGAATTCAACGCGTTTGCATTGCCAGATTCAGGGTGGCGTCTTGGGATTAGGCCTATCTGCAGTGTAAGATGGCTTTTTTTTTTTTTACAGTCGAAGGTACACCTGTGGATCTGACACCACTGATAAAAAAAATTAGAAATTTACTTTTCGTGCACACCAGTTTCATAATGATGAAATAGGAGTTTGACTTCTTGACCCATTGACTTTTTTTTTTTAAACCGGTATCTGTATCGGATCGGCCTGTGGGGAAAAATCTGGATCGGATCGGTATTTTTCTGTATCGGTCGATCCCTAGAATTAAACTTATATTTAATTCAGAAAGAAAATAATGCAAATGGCCACTCGTATGAAATAATAAGTCTATGATGTACCTACAGAGATAGAATATGTAGGTTACTGATACGGTTAGTCTGGGCAAAAATTGCCTTCTTTCGAGACTTTGTAGTAAAATAACAGTTGAAAAGGTGCACGACTTAGTCTAGTAATTAAATATATTTCGTTTTCACTTTAACCCGACAGGAAATGACACTGGTAACACCAACCATCCCAAATCCATACGCTTGTATCGGCTTACAAACTACCATGCAGTTTACGAAAAGCCATGTGGTACTAAAAAATCAAAGCTTCATTAGTTAACTTTGTTAAAACGACATGGCCGACAGCCCAGCTAACAGATGCAGCAGAAAGAAAAACACAATGGAACTGTACATTTAAAAAAAAATAAGTACTGCGTTTTAATTATTCCAGAATATTTTCACACATTCATTTTAAATAACCATTTAGAAACCATCATTAGCTTTGTTACATATCCAATTTTTTTTTCTATCTGTCCCACAGGCAACAGCCCAACACACACTTGTAATGAACCTAATTATAATTATTAAAACCACTGACAAATGTACGAACTACACAGTGAATCACATTTCGATTTTAAATGATGGGCATGCTTCAGTACACGCTAATTAATTCAAGGCACTTTCTTTTAACAGCCTACACAAGAAGCAAGACTGTCCCAAGACACATCATCTCACTGGGACAGGCACTGAATGAATCTATCTTAGGCCTACTTAGGTAACCTACTGCTTCAAATTACTAGTTGCCAACAAGAGATTATGAAAGAACACCGTACTGCCACACTCTGAAATTTGTAGCATAAATTAAGTTAGTTAACAAATTAAAATTAAATCCAATTGAATATTTCAAAGATTACGGCTTAAAAGAAATAAATTCTGCTTTCAAACCCGGAAGAAAATGGCCCACGAAAAGTTAAAACTTACCAGGAGTGAGGTCTATACCACCCATGACTACCTCGAAATGGTGATCGACAGAAGAAAACCTAAATTCCTAAAGTTAGGATCAATGTTGCTCTTCAGTCAGTCGTAAAGTTTCAAGTTTCATTTGCCAATTTTTAACTAAAATTAAAACAGTTTTGGGGGAAACGTTTCTAACGACTGGCTACTTGCGCCAGTCCGCTGAGGGCACCCCAGAGAAAGAAGGAGAGCTCCCAAAATAGGATGTGAAGCACGCTCTGTCTCCAAGACCCTTAGTTCTGCAAAATCGGTCGTAAGAATGCTGACAAGATGCCAAATTTACATTAAGCTCTCAGCTTTGGGAAGCAGACTAGGCCTTATTTCGCACTAAGAAACGCTTGAAGTTTTACTCCAGTTTCAAAATCAATTGGGCGGCAGTTTCCCAAGGAGAAGAAAATGGTAGTCTTTATGACATGATGCTAACACTTCAAGCTCAGTACAGCTACTAACAGTACACTGGTTACAAGCATTACTGCTGGACTACTTTGAAGCAAGGTAACAAATTTATACGATGCAAAAGTGTTTTAAGAAAGTTAAGACTACTGATGGTATTTATTACCTCCATGTACTAAAAATAAGTAACAATGCTATTTAAAAATTACTTTCTTTGCCCATTATTTAAGTCTCCCCCCGCAGAAAAATGAGAATTCGAAATCCGGCAAATTTTGTTAACTTTTCCACACCAATTTTGAAATTAATGCAAGACCCGTGATATGTCATCCTCACTTGTATTTTTTACAAACTTTAAAATCTCAAGAATTAATTATAAGTCATTCTAGGTTAATGTACAATATCAGTTACGCATTATTAACTAGGCGTGAGAATACATCCCGTCTGGGGCAAAGAGCCTAAATTAAAGAAAAAAATGTGCTTTTGTGCTTCGATGTCCTACCAAGTTTTTTTAGGTCAGCTATTTTATGGGATTTGTGCTATCAGGGTGATTTTAGTAACCGTGTAACATTATTTTACTGTCAAGTGCCAAATCCAATATTTAATTATCGTTGCGTGTATAAAAACCATACCTACAGCCAGACGTTTATCTACACATAATGACTTTAGAATATAGTAAAAAAAAAAATCAATGGTGGCTTTTTTTCGGTGGCATCACTTGACAAGGAGCACCCAAATGGTGGTGGGGTAGGGGAGGGCCCCCCCCCCCGCCAGGAAGGTAGGGTTGTCTCCCAACGATGTATTTTGTGATTTTTATGGGAAGAAGGCATTGCTCGTCCTGAAAGAACTAGTATACTGTATAGGCTAGCCCTGGGGAGGTGCAGTCACCTTTATTAAGAAGGCAGGACTGTCAAAAAAAACTAATGGCTAAAAGTAGGTCCAATAATACTTCTATGGAAACATAATTCTGAATAGTATTTCACAAAAATTATGATGCATTACAAGATTGATACTTGTTCAATGATACAGCAACACATGCCCATAGTATCGTTACCTCGCAGAAATTCCATATTTCCAACATACAGTTAGTGGTATTTTTGAAGAGTTGTCAAAAACATTCACAGTAGCCTCCTCTCACCCATATAGGGGTCACAAGCTATTGAGCAACCTGGGAAATAATGACGAACCCCTCAGTTAGTATACTTGCATACTACTTTCGATATTCAGAAGTAGTAGCCTAAAATCACAAATTTTGTTTGGCGTCCTCTATAATACTGGCCCGTATTCGTCGCCGTGTCTGGCCACTGAAAAGAGCCACTAAGTTGAGAGTGGTTCAGCCCTTCAAAGGAGTGATATCAACACACCAAAACTAACTAAATATTGTAATACAAATTAAAACAAAATTAAAACCAAACCAAAAACCCATAAATAAGTTGAGAATGGTTCGGCCTATAGGCAAAAGGTAGTAGCAAATTGTTGAAAACCAATTTCTTGTTGACGTGGCACTTTATAGTACACATGTGCACAGTAGTGGAGTTGAGCCAATACACAAAACAAAAGGAGCGATATATCAAAAACCAAAACTGGTAAAAGGGGCCCCCAAGTAGCAATGTTCTAGTTTTTATTTAACCTTCGAACTATTAAGCGGTGCGATTAACTTGGCGAATGTTTTGGTGTGTTAATCACTCCTTTGAAGGGCCGAACCCTTGGCGGCCCCTTTTACCAGTTTTGGTCCTGATGTCTTTAGTGCGGACGCTAAGGAGAGCTGGTCCACTCGATGGTTGGCTCCCCACCTGTTTCCAGAATATCTTGCGAGTAGCAAGCCGGTCAGGTGACCACATTTCTTGGGCTTGACCATCGCATGGCTCGGCCCTCGGGGAAAATAATTGCCGCCAATCTACACCATATTAATTTTCAACACGGAATAATTAAAAAATTTCCATTTCAGTGGCTTTCTGAAAACTTAACATTATGTGACAGACATAAAAGGAGAATTTACTTCCTTAAATGATCAGCAGTATGTCCAAAGACAGTCACATTTCCTTAATTTCCAAATCCAAACGTATCGGGGCTCGTGGCTTCAGATTCTATTGGCCATCTCTAAACCCCCACACTTTAAAAGGTCAGTGAGCTGGGGAAATAATGAAAGATAAATAGCAAGTAACCAGATTACTCGAACACAGTCATTATAAAGGCTAGAAACTAGCAAGCACACATAACAGTGGCTGTCGCCATTACACAATCGAGGTAGAAGCCAAATACATTCTTGTTGGAACCAAATGAACAAGGCTATTTCACGAGGACTGGCCAGCAATGAAAGCAAGCGATGAGAGAGAAATCAAAGAAAGAAAATAAGTAAGTTTGTTGCCCAAAGCTACAGTATTTTAAAGTAGCCTGGCTGTTTAACAAATTCAGTCCCGGTTTAAAAAACCTACCAGCAAAAAAATAAAAAACAAGTCAAGTAAAATGGAATCGGTATTGTAGGCTCTACCGGTAGAAAACAAATAAGGTGTAGGCTAGGCCTACTCTTGGCACATGTTTGATTCCTATTTTTCGTAACTAGCCATTGACCGGTAGACCATACGTTTGTATATGCCAAATGTGAGCCTTTGTTGCCAAAATAATAAAAAAAAAAGTTCCAACATTTTCACAATGGACTAGGAATGGCACGATACAAACATTTTTTATCCAGATACAATTTTTAAAATTATCTCAATAAAACTAATTTGAGGCTAGATGAATAATTTTAATTAAAAAAAAAATCTTGGCTGAAACCTACAGTACAACCTTTACGAATGTTAAATGTGTGGCTAAACAATAGTACATAATGCACTTGCCAAGTGCTTCCTGACCGTATAAGAACAATTTAGCAGTTATGCTGCCACTTAAACTAACTCTCTAATCAGCTAAAGTAGTTTGCAACAATACTGCACACTTGGTTGGAGAGCCCTTGGAATTACGCACGCAACAAACATGCTTCTAGCTATTACGGTTTCCGAGATATGACAATTTGGATTTAAGCATCGTGTTTGCACGATAATTCGATAGATAAGAAAAAGTGTGATACGATAATAGACGGAAATTTTTATCGAGATATTATTGAATTATCGATTGTGTCACCCTTACATCGGACTCTTATTTTTATAGTTCAATCCAGTTATATGCTAATGCTTGCATCTTTGCATCTGTTGAAGGACAAGTTTCGTGTCAATTGTGGACTTGGACGTGTGTAGGTTCCAACAACTCTTGTTGAAAATAAAGAAATCGATACCCCAGAACATTTAACTTCTGAAGAGTAGCCTAAGAAAGAGAACCGTGGGATTTGTGCTATCAGAAAGCGGGCGCCGGGCAGGAAAACCTTTAAGATACTGAAACATTAAAATCTATCAAAAAAGTGAAAACTTGTTCGTTTTGGCTCTTCCCTATTACCAATCTTCAGTTGAATTGGCCACCGGAGAAGTAATAATCTGAAACCTGCCCAAATTAATCATCAGTTGGCCTTGTGGATTTCTCTACATAAAGGCAGTGGTCGTTCTTTACAGACAAAGGCAGAGCCTTTCTTGCAATACTGCACCACTTCAGATTTTCCCTGCTATAGGCCTACCACAATCTATGGCACTAAAATTGCTTCCGACTCCATGTTAACTAACTGCTGTAGCAGAAAACCATTTTTCGAGAAGATGCAAACTCGACCACTTGTGATCTGGAGGTTCTGTGGTCAATGCTGGCGTCAGCTCCCCTCTGCATTCTGAAATACCCTTGTGCTCATGTCGCGTACGGCATGTAATAGACCCTAGGTTGCAAACCAAAATGTCTATTCTGCAGCCTTAGCTGTTGAAAAAGTTTGAAATTGTGTAGGAAATTCCAATAAATTCTAACCATCTTTTACATCATGCCACAACAGACATGAACACGAGGCATCACAGGGTCACTTCTCTGCCTGCCCGAATATGCCAAGGATTGCTGAGGTCAGGCTCGAATCGGAGACCTATGGTACTGAAGAGAGTTGTGCCAACCATCAGGATATAAAAACTGGGGAAATTGAAATACCTATCCAGTGAAATCTACGACTACTAAAAGTCATGCAGGACTGTTTTTTCACTGTTCAATAAGTTTACAAGCCAAGGATAGCAACTGACTTTGAACAGGAAGTCGCACCTTTCCTGCAACACGTTTAATCAATTGTTGACTGATTGCATACATCTTTCCCATTTACTTCCCCTACAGCCTAGATTGTCACGAAATGTATTGCACAACAAAACTTTCTGCAAGTTGTGTAGACCTGAGCTACAATCCGGCTTAACCCAAATGGTATTTTAAATCTAACCCACGGATAAAGAAAATTTAAAACAAAACATTACGCCCCATTTAGCCTAAAGATCCAGATTACTGATAACTTCAGCTGCAGTTAAATTTTAGGATAGGCTATCCTTTGGCTAAAAAAGCATTTATATTTTTAAAAAAGGGAGAAGGGCAGTGGTTGACAAATACAGTTAACAATAAGTCTTTTGTATTTTTTCTTCATCTCGGTTGTAAGAAAAAATAGGTCAGAATTAATTTTCCACTAAACGTTGGCTTCTTGAAAATGTGCGTTAGTGAATTTAATCACTTAAGTTCATTATAGAACTCATCTGCAAGATGAGCAGCAGAACGTTCACGAAGATACATCAAACAGATTGCCTGCAGATAAACTAGCTCCCAAGCCATAATTAGCAATTTCATTGAAGATTTTGACATTCGTATAACGCATTTTAATAATCTAAATTATGCCGCTTGGTTAATACAACTATGTTGCATAGTGGCACAGATGAGGACCTAATCGGAATATTTTTACCACTGCCGAAATCATAAAATGGATTTAAAACTTTTTAAAACGCACACTTTCGATAACTTCCGAAATAGCCTATGTCATCTGAACAGCTGATAGGCTAGGCCACTATATCCAATTAGGGATGTGCCGATACCGATTACTGTCAAAACTGAATGCCGATATTGACTGCTGATATACCACTAAATAATGATTATTTTGAAAAAAATAAAAGAGTAATACAGTTTCTGCTGCCGATGTATTACAAGAAAAAAACTTATATTTAACATAGCCTCATAAAAATATTGAAGAAATTTTTTTTTAAATGTGTAATGCAAAGCTCTTTTTCCCTGCAGCTATTTTGCCTAGACCTTACCCCACAAAAAAAGTGCACGCAGCCAAACATTTTCTGCACAATTGTAAAGATGTAAAAATACAATTATGTGAAAATGTTGATATTAATTAATGTACAGATGAGCACTTTACGACATATTAGGCCTAGTCCTAAAATACCAGTGAGTATCAGTTTTTCTTATATATTTGCAAGCCACGTTTGTTTAAAACTTTAAAGTTAAATGGTTTTTTTTTAATTCATAACTTCAGAACGGGTAGAGCTAACGACTTGTAGTTTGCACCATTGGAAAGCTGGCGTAAAAAGGAACAAAATGATGTATTTGAACGTCAAAATCGGTCAATATTTAGCGAAGTTATTGTCGTTTCCATATACGTCGAAAAAAGTGTGGCACATATTTGAGCCAATACAGTGTATCGGCACATCGGAACTGGACATCGGCGGTACCGATAATCGGCACATCCCTATATCCAATATGAATCGGAAATTGGTTTGAACACAACGTATTGGCATCTATATGTGCTGTAGGGAATCAAAGCTAAATTTAGGCCCCTAACTTGAATTATCGCTATCTCCAAACTTCCATTGTTATCTTGAGTGCAATTGACCTGACCAATTTCCAAGCTTCCAACAGATTGCAGTCAAGCTAATCACCAGATTGTAAACCAGCCGTACTTACTGGATGTTGGAACGTACGCACTAATAATACAGTTGTCCAGCAAGTTAAAGCATCCGGACACGTACACATAAAATTCCGCAACGATTTAACTAGACTGAGCCAGAAATATGAGAGTACAGCCACAACAGCTGTTTCGGGGGCCAATAGGTTTTAAGTTTTTTGCTGCCAGAACTATTTGGAGAGGGTGGGGGTACGTTTTACTATTAAGGCCACGATGGACAGCAACAGTTTGCAAATCGTAATGATCGTCTTTTCCAACCCTCACTCGTGTCAGTGGTTGCCTTGGAATCAGTTCCACACCACCGTAAAATGTTTGTATACGCAACAATTTTTTGGGGGGTGTAAAGGTTGTGACCTAGGCATGTGAAGAGGTCCCTGTAACAAAGGACAGTAACATTTGCCATTAAAACACCCGCCGCGTGTGCCAAAGAACTCTTCGTTGGTGGCGTTGGTCGCCTGTGGGACTGGATCCACTGCCTTCATCATATAAGAAAATCCCAAAAAAATTTAACCAGGTGACATTTTTGTCCGAATTAAAAATGGATTAGGGCTACTGACCCAATGGATTATCCATTCTTGATCTTTCGATTGTAAAAACAGAAATTACACACATTTTCAGAACCAAAAAACTGGACCAGTATTCTTCCAAATTTTCATCAGGCATAACCCACACAACTCGCACTTGTCAACTATATTGTCACCACGGAAATCAGCGCTCGTGCCCGACGTGGGATACAATCGAATGATTAAAAATGACGAACTTTCAGAGTAGACGCAGTTACAGTAGGCCTATTTTCAATGGATTATCCATTCCATTTGTCACTGAAAACCCATCGGAAACAATCTGCATTTTCTTGAGTGTGAGAGACATGTCAAATCGCAACTGGTTACCCTACCTCCAGGTCCATCCACACGGCAAATTCTCCCATCACCATTCGCAAAGTGTTTGCCTGTCCATCATGGCCTTTACTACTGCTGTAGCCGGTAGACTTAAATTTCTTGAAGATGGTGTTTCAACACTTACAAGGACTATAATCGGTCGCTTATATTTGCTGTGCTTTATTTTGCTTGGTAGTACTGACAGACTCGGCTCAGGCAAATTCTACCGTATCCTGGATATCCCACGAAATCAATTTTTTGTAGCCTACCCTTTTACACACTGTTAATCACATAATTTTACATTCTGTTAATCACATAATTTTACATTCTGCATGGGGCCTGACCACAATTTGATAAGATTTAGCATGTATGGGACATTCCATGAGTTTATCTTTAATCCCATAAATAAACACCATTCATAAGTCATTTCCTACTCATATCCGTCCGTCAGTTTGTCTGGGTTGCAAGTAACAGCACATTTAGCACACACAACTTAACTGCAACAACCTTGACCGTAGGCCAAAACCACAGACCACTGCATTTTGGTGCTGCTCCCCTGCAGGCACGCCATCCCTCTTTATCTGCATGCAGTTCACTGGCCTCTTCAGATTGACCCTTTAGGCAGCCGAAATCCACCCAAAAATCTCTTTATAATCTCAACAACAAATTTCTAAAACGATCTTAAGTCACATGATAAAACTTAAAAAGACATTTACGACACTTTTAGCTTCACATTTAAGTTCAAATCGTCTCGACAGGCCTGAAACACTTCCAGTATTTTCAACTGTTTAGCCAGCATGCGTGAAAAAGGGATTAAAAGCTTATGGATTAGGATTAAAGAGTAAAAAGAGAGCATCACATGCAGCATTTCAAAGCATCCCAGTCTTCCAACATGCAAATAGGCTTGAAATCTCAAAAGTTGTAAATATGTACACGTAAAAAAAAAAAGTCATTATATCATATTTCTTAGAAACAAAAATTCTTTACTCATTAATTCAAAATTGCTAACTTACCCCTTGGGTCAAGGTTTTGCGGGTTAAACCATGCACCTGAAACAATACACTTAAGCTAAGATTCAGAGCGTACAACATACCTACAGCTAAACCTAAGCTAAATCCCTCCTAATTAGTGTACTCAAGCGCTCGTTAATAAAAAAAAAAATCCCCAAGTCCAAAAATTCTCGGCTGCATTTTCTTTGATCTTTTAAATTAAGACTTTGGCGGGCGAATAATTCACCTCGTTTATTCGCTTTAAAGTTAAGGAAAAAGCGTTCAACATTAGAAGTTACGCCAAAGTAACCTGACCTTAAAACGAAAACGACAAAACAAAAATAAAATTAAAATTAAGCAAATTAGCTTAAGCAACCTTGCCCACGTCGTCCTTTCATAGAGCAAACAAACTGGTTTTAGAGATCTATATTATAAGCCTAATATCCTGCTGCTTGCTTGGCAAGTTAGCCACACCACACATTCAACCGCAGAGCACTAATCCTTACAAATTTTGACATTTCAGATACCGCCCGGACCCAAATCGAAGCGCCCAAGCTACAATCGATCGCTTAAGGCCCCCGTAATCCAAGATTTGTCAACGTACATTTGCAATCCGTCTTCGAATCCAACGAAGCACTGGCATCCACCGACGTCGTATCTGCAGCCATATTCTCCATTTTGAAAAGCGTTTCTACTCCCGTTACGCCAACTCCCTCCAAACAAGCGTGACTCGGATTGGTCCCTCATTCTAGCAGCTACTTAAACCGCGGTGGAAGAGCCGCCAATCAGCGGGAAGTTCAGTTAAGGCGGTCGATAATATCATCCGTATCATAGGTGTCGGCCCTGCCGTCTGTCTGTCTGTACAAATGGATTGGCACATGTTTGCGGGAAAAAATCGTTGGAACTTGTAGCTTCCCGTTGGGGAAATGTTTTAAATAGGAGGTAAATTGTACACGGAACAGTAATTCGGCTAGTGAAACCTACGCCAGCTTGCAACGAGTAAGGCGCGACTTCGCTGTAGTTTTGACCTTTACAAAATTTAGTTTGAAAATATGCGTGGTCTACAGTAATAATCGGCGGGTTTTATTTTACTTTATAGTCACCAACAGAAGGCACCGGGGCTCGGCAAACAAACGCTGAATTGTTGTCTGCGCCGTCGTGCCGAGCCTCTGTAGCAGAAAGTCGACACGCGACAGTGTCCCATATTAGCTGGGAAACTTATTTAAATTCAGGACATTAATTAAAGGGGCTTGCTTCCATCAAACTGAAGCTGGCTTTCCTGAGCCACAACAGCCTATTTTCGCAGCACCCCACAGAAATAAGTCTGGATTTTATCTATAGGTTCGTCCACGAGGGAATGAATGCCCTACACTTTCGTAACTGTAGTTCGCACAAGGCAGCCTGGGAAGAGAAGCAGCAGGTTTCGGCTCCAGGCCAACTGATTTAACATCTCCACAATCACATTTGCACGACGGGTACAATTTCCCACCAGTCGTCTTGGCTCGAGAAACAAAATATTTTCCTCGTTTTGAGTTCAGTTTAAAGGAACATAAATCCCTGTTGGCTTTCCTGCATGTCTCAGTTTTGTGACATTAGTTGAAACGTACGGTATATAAATGTTGCCAACACATTCATTTTCTTGTTTTTTTCTTGCGTGAGAAGTGAATTGGCGACAGTAACTCTAACCTGTGTAGTAAATGTTGCCAACTGCAATCTCATCGGATCGCACGATATACCGGAAGGATTTATGTCCTTATACCTTATAAGCGCTAGTTCTGACGAAATGACACATGGACTATTCGCAGCACAGGGGCTATTTATTAGGTACAAACCTACACAGCATAATTTTAAACTTCAGTTTTCCGCAAAAGTAAAAACTGACACCAATTCAACAACTGGCAGCACGAGGTCATGACTTCGTACGAATGGTGGACAAAGGGGAGAATTGACTCCTCTTTCATGACGCCCCTGGTTTGACTGAATGTAGCAACCCCGGTCACATGAGAAACCCAACAGTAGATACAGTAAGAGGGCAGCAACCATGTGGCTCCCTTACAGATGCTCGATTCACCCAGTTCAATGGGCATTTTATAGGCCCTATCTGGTTTCCCTGCACTTCGAGCATGGTAAAAGAAATACATAATTTGGAACTTCCAAGTCATTATCATGAAACGCGCAGTGAAGTCTAGCAGAACGAATAATGGTGATATTAGTGACTATTTTTATTCTACCTAAGCTTTTTATGTGATCAAACTAAGCCTAGCTTAACACTGTACAAACACCATTTGGTTCCAGATTTTCGGTATCACATTTAACTTGTCACTACCACGCATGCCAAGGATTTTTTCTACTGGGGGGGTTATACAATACATTCTGATATTTTAGCGTCCACTTTGTTTTCTTGTGTTAGCACCACCAGAAGCATCATAAAGAAAGCCCGTACCCCGTAGGGCTCGACGGAGTAACCATGATTATAATACCACTTGTTCCATTTCTCGTTCTGGGTCGCGACACCATGCAGCCAAATGGGGAACGACTGGTTAACCATTTTCTGGGATGATCCACGTTAAAATACGCTGTATCCATTTTAACCCAAAGATAGGTCCCAAAAAAATATCACATATGCTAGGATTAGTCCACGCACATGGCACCTCCGCCTTCACCAGCTTTCCACTAGCATGAAGTAGATGGCTGCTTCAAGCCAATGCCAACTGGGTTAGTCGCATATTTCGCCTCCTTGACTCAATCCCAGTTCACAATCGTGCCCGAAAGTTAACCCTCTTTAGAGTTGCTTTAGTAAAAACAAGATTCTGACGATATTGAATAACAGGCTGAGCTTCTTTCATACCTTGTGACAACGTATGGAGTACGAAGAGATTATTAGCTTCTGGTATCCACTAATGTTGTGAAAACCGTGACATTGCAGCAACAGCATTAAGTGCAACAATGATTACAAATGTAAGTCCTGATTAGGTTTACAAGAGTGGGCCACCCACTCAGCTTCTAATCTTTCCAGGTGCCTGGAAAGCAAGGCACAAAGATATCAAATTGTTTATTTTTGGTGGAAACTTGTGTACTGCTTGGGTTTTTCCTTGAAAAAAAAACATTAAGCTTGGCACTATACGGAAGCAAAATGATGCCTTGCTCACAGGAAACTCGAGCCCTGGAAGTTACGTCAGATTTCCACATACGCGGAGGTAGAAGACCCAGCTCGTTGGTTCTTTGAAACTAAAACCAAATACCTTGTGAGGCTTCAGTTACTCAGATTGCGTTCTCAGTGGTCCTTAGTTCGGGCTATCTCACCGGCCAAGATGGCGGATACATTTATTATTAATTTCAGCTTTAGGCATTTGTTTTTAGTGTTCCACATTAAGTTGTGCGTACTGAATAAACCAATTTATTGTTTTATTCAAAGCTTGTTTAACACTTTGTTTACATCACCGCTCACTTACAATTAGGCTACATTATTTTATAATTTAATTCCCACTTGACAGCAGCATCAAAAAGCAGCCAACGCCTTTCAATGCACAACATTGGCATTCAACATGGCTCAATTTGGCAGCGGTCCATTTATTAGGCCATTATTATTGCCCGAACGCAGCGGAAAATTTATGGCAAGAGGGCACGCTTGGGTTTCCAACATTATAATACATTCTGTACTGTGGGGGAAACATGTTCTTTTTATTTTCACTTAAACTATATTTTTTTTTTTTTTACCTAGAATGTGATTCCAGACTTACTAATCCATAAGCTCAAATATTGAGAAATTAAGGTACTGAACGCGTTTTGTTTACAGTATTAGTTTTCATTCATACAGGATCCTCTGTCCTCAACTAGCCCACAGGCTACTATTGGTAAAGTTCATAATCTTATCTGAATGATCTTGGGTGTATTGTTGCAATCTAATTGATTGTTCACCAGATCCAACATATTTATCAGCATTATACATAAAGCATCCAAATGGTTGGCTTCTTGAAAATGTATTTTTTTCCCCCGTTAATAACACCACCATTCTTTCACTCTACAATGCAGTCGTTAAAAGTATTGTATACAGGGTGGGCCACAAAAAACTGATGACCCCAACATTATATAAGTCCAACTTTTCTAGTTAGCACCCCTCAGGAGCAAGAGAGGATAGAAATCTTCCCATTTCATTGCATTTGATTTCTGTCCTCTCCTGGTTCTGAGGGGTGCTAACTAGAAAAGTTGGACTTCAAAAATGTTTGGTCATCAGTTTTTTGTGGACCACCCTGTATAATATGGTTCTGTTATCTGGAACTCGTTGCAGAACTTTGATGAGCTTGAGAGCATACAAATACATTTTATTCTATGCCACAAATGCTCTTTTAACCATTTAATGAACTGTTCCAGGAATTCCAAATTCCAACTTAAAACAATTTCATATGTGCGTTGGTTTGAGTTGCATATACAAACTTATATCCTAACAGACCTGTTCAGAACTGTTGAAAAGACTACCGCCATGCGCCCTACGTCCCGAAGGTCTGGGACTAAGTTTGTGGCATTTTCACTTCAATACTTTTGTTGATCCGTTCGCTGCTTGCAGCAGTTTCATACAAAACTGTCATCTCTCACCATTCTCCCCGATTTGTCAGGTTTTGCTTTGTGTGTCGGTTTTTTTCTGCGTCGTGCAGTTTGGTTTGTTAAATTATTACTTTTTCTTATTTCTAGTTATAATTTTTACATTTTTGGCTGATTGTGCAGTTTGATTACGTACTGGGGTTGTGATTGCCTGTACAGTCAACTTTGCAAATAAATGAATCCTTGGCCTTTTAGCATAGGCCTACTGGTCAATATGCAGCTGCTGATGTACTGTCACAAAGTTAATTTGTATGAAGATTTGACCTTCCGTCCCGAAAGCCACAAATACTCCACAGGCACTAATTTCATTATTTATAAAATTGGAATAAAAACTGTTAAACGAGTGTCACTAACTCACTAAAAATGGCAAGCTTCTGTAACTAGGGAGAGATTCTTTAAGTTGCGTAAAACGCTTGTACCGATGTGCTCGTCGCACCTCTATACAATAAGCCAAAATAATTTAGTCCAACGACAAAAAGCGAGTTTTCAGGAGGGATCCCTAGGAACAAGTTTGGTCTTCGGGCAAAGAGGACGAGATCGAATATTGTCTTATAATCCTATGTGCATGTGAGCATGCAAGCGCGTATGCCAATGTGGCTGCGTCAACTAGGATATACGGCTTATTGGTAACGACTTGAGCATTTTTTCCCATGGAGGTCCAGATTTATTTGCAGGCCTCGGCATATTCAGATTCACTTTTGCACCAATGCAAGTTGAACCCTCGACATACAGAGATAATGGATTGGTGAGGTAGCTGAGACCTATGAAGTGACCACATTAATTTTACCGAAACCAATGCTCTCGCTACTTTTATATGCAGAGAAGTGCAATTAATCTTGCCCGTCATCGTTACTCAATGGCTTTGGAAATGATATGCAATGCTTTTGAGTTCAACTGATAGGCTTTAAAATCATAAATCAGTATTACCAAGAATTTATAGGGTATTACTAATTAAAATCGGAGGCAAAGGATACAAAGACGCGGTTTTAAACTGTATTGCTTTATAGACTTAATTAACTACAGTGGTTGGTCAATCGTATATAGGAAACACGAGCCAATCCGCAGGTACAGACAAACTATCGGGTAAGTCGAATGAGATTGGGAATGGGCCAGATGAATAATTCAAGGTCTTGTCTCCTTCTGGTCAATGCAACCAAAGCTTCTGAGCAGGACTACACAGTGCAACCTACCAAAAGTTCTAATTAACCCAAGTATATTAGCTTTTCCACACCGTCGAAATTTATTTGAGGGAATTTCAAATTACAAAGCTACTCTCCAACAATTCCACAAACTGGGAAGGGGGGGGGTTGCAGCCTAATGCAACGCAGCTGCTTTTATTTTTGAAGTAGTTCACAATTTATCTTGTTTTCCTTAACTTTTATCAGTCACATGCGTCGCGTTCCCACTAAATTCCCAATCACACTGCTGCCGGATGATCGGTAAACTCAATAGAGCGAAGTTCAATAATTGACTGGCTGCGTCACAGTCCAGCGTGCGTCGGCAAACGAAATGTTAGGCTACAACTGTGCTGCCGGTGAATCATGTTTCAATGACATCATAGTGTTTTCTTTTCCTGTTTGCGTTGCTATTCCGAGAGCGAAAACAAACTAACTTAAAGGTTGGAGGCTTTATACAAACGAGTTTTATTTGCGTAGCATACGACTGATACGTACGATGATATCGAATCGGCTGTAAATGTATTGTCCTGTTATCAAGGTTCAAACCTCCACACTCAAGCGGTTAATGAAACGTCAAGTCACCAACATGGGAGTTAAAAGCCCCCAAAGACAATAAAAAAGCATGAACAAAATACAAAAACGCGCATTACAAGCGTGACAGCGTGCTTATGAGAAATAAGTGAAAGGTGTATTCATAAATAATAAAAACTTAAAAGGTTGAAATTGATTATAGACAAACCCCCAAAGCAGGTGTAGGCTAAATAAGAAAGGTGAATAAGCATAAAACCCCCTTCACCTAAGCTATAAACCATGTTGATTACGGGAGAGGAAAGAAAAATGAAAAAGAAACAATTTTTACTTACGGAATGGACAGCTGCAGGTAGCATGGTCCATGTCTGCTCCTTTTGACACGTTGCAGGCTGATTTTGTGGGAGACTCCATTTTGAGAGTCGGTACTAGGGGTGGGTCAATGGTGGCGTATATGGGTGGTGCCTTAAAACACGCTGCGGCTTCTGGGGTGGGTGCTTTTTCTTCCTCCTCGTCCTCGAAATTGGTACTATCAATCACTTCGGCATCTTCAACAACTACTGGACTAGGCTTTTTGTCGTACGTGGAGCTGGTCGAGTCGGGTTTGGATTCAAAGGACGAAAAATCTAGCTGAGGTGCGGAGCTGGTGCTCTTGCTACTATGGGGATCGTTGTTGCTACTAAAGTCACCCTTTTCCACACCGTAGCCGGGTTGAGAATACTGCCTTTCAAATTCGGGGTCGTCATCAAATTTGGAAATTCCCCCGCCTACTCCTCCCCCACCGCTACCCCCCGTGGATGTTTCGTGAACTGGAGATAAGGAGGGGGGAGCTGAAGGGACTGTGGGGCTGGGATCATCACCAAACGTGACCAGGGGCCGGTCGGTAGAATGCACATTATGACCAAAATCGTCCTTCATCCCCATAAAATCGGGCTCCCCATCGGCATGTTCCCCCCTGGCTTGGTAAGGGTCTAACCGTTCGAAATCGTCAACGTCGTTGCTGCTGCTGTTGTTATGCGAACCGGCATTCGGCTTTTCCGTCGTGTAACCATGTAGGAAATCGTTTTCCATATCTGCCATTTTTGTTGTTGTGGTTTTTTCTCTTAAAAATAGTATTAGTTACGCAAATAGTATTGCACTAATATTCAGGTAGCAGCAATATTCGCGCCACCTGTCTTGATATATATTTTAAAAATAACAACGGCACTCACTTCGCTTAGCCTCGGAACTTTTCCTGGCCGCTTATCAGCTGTCTGACATTCACAAGCCCACTCTTGACATGCAACGAACGGCGCAGAGGTTTGGCCCTTTCAAAACCTTAACCACGGTGTGTTTGTGACGTCACCTGTCGTGAAAATTATTTGGAGCGAAAAATTGCCACGTTTAAGCTTTCCCCTACTCCTTGATTAATCTCGGAGCCGCGCTTAATAAATTACAAATTCAGTTTTAAAAATCACTGCATACCTTACCCACGTCCGCATTTTCTGTATTTTATAGCAAATACATTCGCAGATTGAAAATGGTTGCTAATTTTACCGACAGATGGCGCCACGCATTCCAATCGCGGTAAACGCGCGCTAGACCACTGAGTTGTACGAAACATAGCGGATGGGTCGATAGTAAAGTCACAAAAAAACAAGCGTAAAAACAGTTCCAGTTTTTAATAAAAAACCATATACTGTAAGCAAAACGAATTTTTGTACCAACAATTTATGCTTATTAATATCAGAACTTCAACGCACAATTAAAGCATATATTTTACAAACAGAACTAGGCACGTGCTATCCAGATCTAAGATAAATGTGTGAATTTTTTTTTAGGTGCAGTTGCTTCGTCGTAGGATTATTAGTATTATCCTTAGAAAGTGTACAAAAATGTTTTTAAAATAAATAAAAAATAAATTTTATATTGCCAGAGTTATGGAAAAATCCATTTGTTGTATTTTTATTTATGGTATTTTTATTGGAACTCAGTTCATCCACCACGCAAAAATCATCAAAGCATGCGTCAGGATGTGACTCATCGCCACCTCCCAGGTTGGTCAAGCCTCACTTGCAATGTTCCACTTGTGCTCCACTCTGTTTCATCGACAGACATGCGGTCAAGCATTCAGTCTAAAATGCAGACTTAATTTCGGAGGTGCAGCTGAAGAAGATAGCGTAGCAAAACATGCGTTCTATATGCCTTTGGGCAGTGTATTAAAGGAGAACAATACAAAGACACAATCTAGACACACGCTAGTGTGTCGCCGCCAAGTAGATGCGTTTAAATATTGTTGTCGGAGCTTAATTGATTGTTGCGAGATGTAAGGCGGTGGCTCACTAGCAGACTGTCTTTTAACTGTAACAAGGTTATAGCCGATTTCAGCCTAGGGTAAAAATTACCCATGCAGTGGAAATTTTTGCAAATTGTTGGAATTAGGTGTGTTGGGTCCAATAACGAAGAAATAAACATTAAAGCGTGGGAACGTGTCCTTTATGGAAAAAAGTGCCGTCAATGACGTTGATCTCGACACATGCTAGTGTGTCGCTGCCAAGTAGATGATATTTAATTGTTGTCAGATCTAAAAAGATGTAGCTAGGACACGGCCAGGGGTGCCTCTACCCTTAAAAAAGTGAGGGGGCCAAATGCCAACGGGGGTAGCGGGGGAGCGCTAGAATTTGCCCTCCCTCCGAAAAACATGTACACAGCTGCGACTGAAAGCTAATAGGTCACTCACATCAGTTGATTACGCGTCAGATGACGGAATGAAGAAGGCCCGGCGGAAGCTAAAAATAGTGGTACGGCGAACCGGCAAGTCAGCTAACCCTCTACCCATTTTCATCGCCCCCCCCCCCCCCCTTACAAAAAAAAAAAAGGAAGGCGTAGCAAATTGTAATCAAAATCCAATTTTTATTATATTTAGTAGGCCAATACTTACATTTTTTGGCAACTGCAATACTGCATTGTGTTGATTGATTCAATAGGCCATCACTTACACAAACTTCCCCAAAATTTTGGTCTGATCCAAAGACAAATGCGTTTAAAATTTCGTTTTTGATGACGAAAGCACAATGCCACAAGATGATGGTGGGCAATCAATGTTAAAATTGTTTAAACAAATAAAAAAATCCTTTGGAAACATTTTTATATCGCACCGCACCACATGTGTTGTTTCGTTTCGAAGTAAGCCTTTTACTTCGCCTGCCACTGCAGGAAGGTTTTCGCTTGGCTTTACGAAAAAAAGTGGTACGGCTCTCGCCGGACCGGCCGGACCCGTTCCGCCGGCCCTGGAATGAAGCGTAGTTAACCAACGTTAAAATGAAGTTAACTGGAAAAAAAAATGTCTTTCTCCCGATTTTTTAAAACTGAGGGGGCTTTTTTTGTTGCCACCAAAAACAGAGGGCCCCCCCCCCCCCCCCCCCCGGCTCCGGCGCCTAGATACGGCTCCAAACTATATATATATATTTAGCTTAGGAGCAGACTTAATGATGATGGTAAGGAATCATGACGTCCGGCCAGAAGCGAGCAGGCGAGCAGCCTTTGCTTTTCAGCGCGGGGAGGGGGGGGGGGGGGGCAGTTTGCGATAGAGGGCACGAGGATGTGGCTCTTTGCTAGAACGGCGTATGTTACGCTGGGGTCAGCTAGTGTTACAATAATTCTCATAGGAAGTCAAGAGTCCAACACGTTTACCGCTCTTTAAGGAAAGTTGGCTAATCTAAATTTTGGCA
>JAHWFP010014828.1:125739-150799 GCA_023313725.1 Lithobius niger | reverse complement strand
ATTCACGGACACGCACGTTACGCATTCACGGACACGCACGTTACGCAGCCACGGACACGCACATTACGCAGCCACGGACACGCACATTACGCAGCCACGGACACGCACATTACGCAGCCACAGACACGCACATTACGCAGCCACAGACACGCACATTACGCACCCACAGACACGCACATTACGCAGCCACAGACATGCACATTACGCAGCCACACACATTATGCAGCCACGAACACCCACGCACGCTAAACTAACCTTATCGTTCCACGTACACACGATTTGACGTGCCGGAATGGCCTACTCACCAACAAATATTTAAATTATTAAATAATAGTATAAAATAAATTAGATATTAGGCAGAGAAACCTAGTCTGTACCTTGCTTGAAACACCAACTTACAATGCCTTGACAAAGCAATAAACTTTATTCACTTAAAATGTGACTGAATATAAATTTGTCTCTGTGAAATATGGTGACCATATGGAGTAAAATTAAATATTGCAAACACGCTGTACTTTCCTAAGAAGACCAAACACTGGGAGAAGCTAAGACCAGGAAATTCAATCAACCGTACACCATGCACGGATTCGGCTAGTAACTCAATATTAGCCTAGCTTTCAGGAAGTATCACACTGCCTACCTTTGTTTAGAAATTTCCTTTAATTTTTTTTTGCAGAATTCAAGTTTTGCGGAATTCAAGTTTTGCAGAATTCAAGTAATGTCACGTTTACTTAAACAATTTCGACATCAATGGATGACGGGTACTTCTGTAATCTTGACAAACATCGTAGCTATAGCTGCTCGTTGCTACCTCAGTCTTCCATATTGTTTGGAAGGGGGGGGGGGATTGAGGCTTAATGGCGCGTCGACAACTTGGTCATTAGCGCCAACCTCAGTCACAGTGCAGTGGTCCGGGTTGCCACTGCACCACACATTACAGAGATGTTATTCAAACCCCTAATCTAAATCTTGTCATACGTCTGTACCTCCTGCAAAAATTGAAAAACACCGGACAGGAGGACAGACTTATCGCCCAACTGACGCGCAATGTCATGCGGAAGATGGAAACGACGACGAACACCATCAAGATGGCGACAATCAACAAGTAAGTGCCGGACCGTAAGTGGCCGTCGACACCAAGAACATTCAGGAGGGGGGAGGAGTTTGGAAGGCCACTTCCGGTTTGGTTTTGCAAAACCAGATCTCTGGTGAGCATTCACATACCTAATCTGGGTGATCTGGTTCACCAAAACCAAACCTGATGCAAACAGGAAATTGACAATCAATGCAGCTGGTAGCGATGAAAACATATAAACAATGGAATTAGGGGCCACAAAAACGTTTTCCAGCATGTTATAATTAAGTTTTAGGTTTGCTACAAACAAAATTGGTTCGTTGTATACATTTTTCTGTTCGTTTGTGTATTTGAACTGCATCCAAAGGGACATTCTGCCTCGAAACGGTTCGCTAGCGATAGGCAGACGCCAGTAGGCCTAAACAGTGCAGAGTCTGCAGACGTTGGATTTTTTGGAGCCAGCTACAGTAGGCCACAAAAAAATCAAAACGGTGAAGAAAGTGAATGGAATACGTATATTGACATCCTCCCAATTCCAGTAGAAAAAAATCCGTTGATTCGGTGGAAGGATCACCAAGCCCAATTTCCCCGTCTTGCTAAGTTGGCGCGCTCGTACTTGGGAATCCCGGCTACTTCCGTCTCGTCGAAGAGAACATTTCAACATCGGGTCATCTTGTAAATCTTTTGAGATCATTGTTGCTGTCAGAAACTGCGTCTATGTTGACGTTCCTTGCCCAGAACAAAAAATTTATCGCAAAAAAGTGAAAAATAAAGTGCGTTTGGTCGGCATTATGTAGCCTAAGCCTACAGATCTGATGTAAGTAACGAAGTAGGCCTATGCCTAAAATCGTAAAAGTGCGTTGCAAATTTAATAAATTTATATTGTTTTGATTTTATTTTTATTGTTTTTCAATGTTTAACACAAAAATTTCACGAAATAAAAGCTTAGCTTATTTTAACGTTCAAATTTGCTAAGCTTTTTTTTTTGGTAACCTAAACAGCTCAGAAACGAACGATTAATCGCTAATCGCCCGGACTATGTTTGAAGATTACCGTTTAGCAAATATTGGCGATTTTTAAAACCCTAATTTTAACAAAAGTCAAAAATAAAACGGGAAGACCAGCAGCTGACGAACATAGAAAGCATTCACCTGCTAACATGACACCAGTCACAAACTTAAATAATCTTAAATCAACCATTGAAATATTTCCATTGTAGGAGACACACTACACCACACAGCAAATCGTAAATAGAAAGCAATATGCTTGTAGTCTAACGTTAGTAACACTTTATAGCCTTAATAAAGAACACTGCAAAGAGGTTAAAGGCATCCTGTGTCGGCTGGAAGTTCAGACGTATTTAATGAAATATAGTATTAGTTTCCACCCAACTTTCAAAGATACTTGCAAAACATGTGACATGCTTAAAATACAAATCGAAGCAGCCACTAAAAGTAGAGTACAACCCTTGCTGACAAAATAAAGAGGAAACGAGAGCTGCATCAACAGAAAGCAGAAGAAAATGAAGAACCAATGGTGCCAAGCAACAACAGTATTTTACTTTAATCTGTAAAAAACCTTACCAGTGCCTGTGTTAACTACTGGTGCGGTATACTACAAACGGCAAACGTACAGTTCCGGTAAAAAAAAAAAACCGCCCCTTTTCGTTATATTGAGGGTCGTAATAACAACCATGGAGAAATTCAGTTATCTCGAAAACTACTGGACGGATTTTCATGAAACAAACACTGAAATACTTATTAGATTGTCTACTGTATTTCTACCCCTATTAAATACTACGTTAACTGACTGAAAATAATTGGCCGAGCGAGAAAAACTTGATATCTTGAAAACTGGTGGATGGATTTTCATGAAACAAAGACTGAATTGCATATTATATTTTGTTGCTTAACACTGTACGTCACAAATATAGCATACATCATAACAATTAATCTAGTTTTGGTTTTATTCACTTTTTTCCAGTAGTTTAAGAGATATATTATTAGTTATCAACTCGTGTTGCTCGCTCGGCCAGTTATATTTGGATACTTACCATGTCATGTAATACGCATAGAAATATAGCCGATATAATACGCAACCCAGTTTTTGTTTCATTCAATTCTGCCCAGTAGTTTTCGAGATATCAACATTTTCGTTCAGAGTCACATACATTAATCCTCCACTCTTCCGTATAACGAAGGCGTTTTTTTGACCGGAACCGTACAAGCTCGGTTTTCATGATGCACAAAAAAATGGATGTGTGTACCTCTGAAATGAATTTCAAGAATTGAGAGTTCCGATCACATAGCTTCTATTGAAGCACATTACCCTGCAACCTATTAGCTCACACATCATTGTGTACACGATATGGTGTCGAAAATAGAACAATTAAGATTGCAGTATTTTGGGTGTACATTGTTGGTCGCAGGAATGCCAACATCGAGATTGTTGACCAAAAATTCTTTGTTAGTGGCCATAGTTGGATGACCATAAGGACTTTGATATTATTGAAAAAGGAAAGAAGAAATTCTCTGAAATCTATTTGCCGAATAGATGAAATGAAGTCGTAGAAGGTGAAAAGCCAAAAAACAATCTTTTGTAGTTCCAAGTTGCAAAGCATCCCTTAGGATGAATAAGCTGGAAAAAGCGGTTGTAAATTGAAAGGTGGGTATAGATGGGGGGGGGGGGGGGGGATGGGGGAATTGAGGCTTAATGGCGCATCGACAGCTTGGAGGGTATGGAGGGAAAACAAAGTTGAATGGCTGAAGATGCAATGGATGCGATTCAGAAAAGTCCAAAGAAATATTCTTTAAGTATGTCCACAACGAAGATGCTGAATTTCGCTGCATTAGTTTAGACAGAATTGGTCGACAAGTGGGTCAGAGAAACATTGAACTTGAAGACATGAAACTCCAAAGACTTAACACATTAATAATAATGTTTAACCACGAAGTGGTAGAGGTCCAGAAGGGTAATCCACCCAAAACCAAAACTGGTAGAAAAACCCGCCAAGTTTCCAAAAACGATCAGCCTTTGAAGGAAGTGATATCATTCAACCAAGGAAAGGCCGCCAAGGTCAATCCTATTATCCAAGTTATTCGCACCAACTAATAGTTCGATAGATAAATGAAAACTTGAAGATTGCTACTCGCTGTAGCAATCTTCAAGTTTTCATTTAACGTCCAAAGTATTATTAGGCAGACAGTAACATAAAAACAACATTATTGACGCATCTTTTCTCTACGATTAGTGGACACTCATCCTTTAAATTTTATTTTTTCTTAATCTCTGATCCTTCCCCTTACATTTTCTACAATTTGAAACATTTCTGTCGCAATGGGATTTATCCTCAACATGCCAAAATATGCTTTTAGTTGCTTACAGTTAACAGACACGTCTGCTAGTGAGCCGCCTTTTTTCTATTAACAATCAATTTTTTAACAATCGGATGTCTACAATGGGATGATCTACTGTTACTTGGCAGCGACACACTAGTGTGTGTCTAGACCACTTAATCTAGTCAGTACGGAAAACTTTAAAATGAACAATGGGGGGGGGGGGATTGAGGTTTAATGGCACGTCGACAGCTTGGTCATTAGCGCCAACCTCAGTCACAGTGCAGTGCAATGAACAATGGCCTAGCGAGACTGTACTGTAACAAATTCAGGTCTCTTTTAAGGTATTATAATTTCAAATTTTGTAAAAAACTAAATTTGTTTGTCTAGATGCTTTGGACCTTTATCTATAAATTCCCATTCATTTTTTTTTTCTTAATTATATACATATAAAAACTAATAACTTAAGATGTGGTGCATAACTGGCCAAAACCAAAAAAGTATCATAATCTTAAGTGTTTTTACACAATTTTCCTAAGTTCGGTTTTATATTTGGTTTGAACTCGAAAATGGACGACCTGTAGATGTTCTTCTGTTTGCTTTCCAATACATTAAAACACCACTGGAGGGCGCTGCATACACAAAAATGACGCTGCTCATGATTTTTGGTCAGCTGCTTCCAGCCATCGAATTTTGCCCGTTTTGTGATTTTTAGGCCAATCTAAACGAATATATACGCCACAATTTGGAAGTCTAATATTACTATGCCACAATAAACTTCTGTAAGGACTAATACGCGTCGTTTCCATTGAAACAGATACACTTTAGCGGCCGCTGGTAAGACCTCAAAAACCAATGCTAAAATCACTGTGTGCTTCTCAAAACAAGCTACGGAAAAACATTTCTGCCAATAAGAAAACTGAACGTATAATTTTGTTAGAGGATCAGAGTCAAAGTGGGAACATTATTATTGATTTTTCTGTTCTGGAAGAGATTGTTAGCACATTTTTCATGTGCCCAAATTGCAACTCAAACGTGACTGTAAAAACTAGAAGAAAAACGAAAAATGTACAAGGGAAAATTAGTTTTTACTATCCTAAAACTTGCCTTCAGTAATTATGGTAAAATCACTTATTTTACGCTTGCTCTGCTCAACTACAATAAAATCCCTCGTTTTATTTCTATAAATAAAATGCTCGCATTGGCCGCTAGGCGCATGCCACCGCCATCCTCTATCCGCCATATCACTTTGAGCAGTGAGTACATGAAGACGTGCATGCTTCGCTCTGCAGATATTGTTAGGTTATGGCCGGTGCTAATACAGCCATATCACGCATAAAGCAGATCAAAGAAGGAATATTCAATTCATGTTTGTGCAGGAAGTTGAAGCGCCATCTCCACCCTTGTAGAAGTTACCGGCAGTGTGATTTTGTAAGTAAGAGTTGCGATCTCTGTGTACTAAACACGAAGGCCTCAGTTGCGTCTATTTAGGAAACGTGGAAGAAATCGGACCAAAGAGCAGCACAATGCGCGCGAGTGGAAAGTAAACATCGTGACCAAATGTCTCTGGACAAAAGATTGAATGAGAAGAGTAAATTACCCGAGCCCAAAATTAATCGGCCATGAAGGTTCGCGAGTTTTTCGTGGAGATTTTAATGGAAAATGCGACTCGTTTCTATCGTGCACCTTGCCAGGGGCCGTGATGCGAGAATTCCGCTCTGAACACCTGCCGGGGGAGATTAGGTTTAATGGCGCATCGACAGTTAGGTCATAAGCGCCAACCACAGTCACAGTGCAGCGGTCCAACACCTACAGGACACATTCCCTTCAGTTATGCTGGGCCTGCAAAAAGTTACAGCAAATCTGGTCTATAATGGCTGTATTATGTTGAAATGGAAGAGAAAATACGAAGAGAAAATAAAAATACTGAAGGCCGATTCGGTTTCCGGGGGAAAACGTGTGCTTAACACGTAGTACGTGGACGGGTGGACACAGAGGACACAGACCACCCCTTCCCCCACCCCCCAACCTGCCTGTTCTACGACGGTTGCTGTTTTCATGGCTGTGTCCGTTGCCATCTCTCCTCCAGACACGAAAAGGCATTGCACAGCGACCTTACACTGGATGAAGTTTACGACCATGACCAAATTGTACGAAATGATCTCATTGAAAACGGTTATCAAGTACACAATATGCGTGAGTGTGACTTTAATGCTATCAGACAACCCCAAAGCCAAGGCAAAAAAAAAAATGCGAGGCCTCGTACCATGGTGGCAGAGTCGGTCTCAGGCAGGCTTTCGCCGAAGCAAACGAGAAGTACGAAATTACGTAGCATGATTTTGTATCCTTGTATGTGTTTTGTACGCATGCGATCATGTCCCCTAAAGGATTGCCAAACAATATTAAAAAGGTAACGAGCTGCTCTATTGCTAAGTATTTTGGACTAGTAAAGTGTGAGATATTACCTCCAGGAAATTTGCATTTGCCAGTTTTACCCCTACTCATCAACAAACGTCTTTTTTTCACGTTGTGCTATTCATGTGCACTGAAAGAAAATGTCAGAATGTACACATTCAGAAGGAGAACGTGTTCTGGAAGGGGTCTGGACCACCCAAGAACTGGAAATAGAGCACGGATATTTCATTTAAAAAAATCCATGAAATTTGGGACTTTAAACAAGATCAAGATTTTCACCCATTCAAGAAATACATAGAAAAGATGTTACGTGTCAAGGTACAGGCAGAAGGTTTTCCGAAACATTGTGTCACTAAAGAAGGGGGGGGGGGGGATTGAGGCTTAATGGCGCGTCGACAACTTGGTCATTAGCGCCAACCTCAGTCACAGTGCAGTGGTCCGGGTCGCCACTGCACCACACATTACAGAGATGTTATTCAAACCCCTAATCTAAATCTTGTCATACATCTGTACCTCCTGCAAAAATTGAAAAACACCGGACAGGAGGACAGACTTATCGCCCAACTGACGCGCAATGTCATGCGGAAGATGGAACCGACGACGAACACCATCAAGATGGCGACAATCAACAAGTAAGTGCCGGACCGTAAGTGGCCGTCGACACCAAGAACAGTCAGGAGGGTCAACCCCCCGCAAAAGGAAACAGTGAGTAAGTCGGGTGTGACCAATCCGCAAACGGGCCAACACAACCTCCTCACGGCGACTGCGGCGACACGCCGAGTGCCACTCCTCGACAGTGCCTTTAATGGCCCGTAACTTATTACCGTCCTGCCCGTCCCACAAGGTTTGCAAAAGAAGAAGAAGAAGGTTTGTCACTAAAGAAGAAAAAATTAAGTATATTTCTGACTTTGAAGAACAACAAGGGATTAAATTAAACTACGAGGACATCAAACAGAATTCTGGACTACGTCAAATCGGGCTCTGGTCTTTGTATGGAAAACTGGCGGAACACGCTATAACGAGTGTGATGAGCACCAAGTATCTTGACAACGCTCAAGAATTCTTTTCATCTTTAACGGATTCTACAAAAAACATACTTCACATAAACTTAGCGAGGAATGATGAGATTTCACGCATACAATACAAGGCTCACGTCCGTTTCACCGCCCCAAAAAACACAACAACGTGGTCATAGCAAGTTTTGTGACCAGTTACCGGGGGGGGGGGGGGCAATGAGGCTTTAATGGCACGTCGATTTTTTATGCCGATTTTAGGTCCCAGTCAATGCGGGAAGTCTTCTTTTTGCAGGGGTTTTTAATCGAGCATGCAGACAAATTGATAGCGCCAGCCGTTATCGCACTACGTCGCATCTAGTTCGTCATTCAATCACCAGCCATGGACGAAAAACGACTCAAGTTTGCGCTACTTCTCCTGGCAGCCCTTTCAACATTCACCGCCTGCCTCGAAGTGTATATTGTGGCTACACAAAACGGTGGAGTTCATACTAATAACTTTAATAGCACAACCTACATAAATTCAAATCTAAAACCACAATGCTGGACAGCCTTTAAATCTTCTACAGGGCTAAGATTTTCACTCTGCCTCCACCCCCCCCCCCCCACACACATTTCGTCCGTCCTCGCCCTCTAGTCAACACCACTATTCAGAATACTACACAGCAGACCAAGGACATCGTTGCTGCAGTTTGAAACACCTTTTTTATGCCGATTTTAGGTCCCAGTCAAAGCGGGAAGTCTTCTTTTTGCAGGGGTTTTTAATCGAGCATGCAGACAAATTGATAGCGCCACCCGTTATCGCACAACCATGGATGAATGAACTGGTTCACAAAGTACACTTTCATAAAGCATGCTAGGCTTTGAAAATTTACCACCTGCAGCATTGATCATAATCGATGATTTAGCCGATTCTTTGAAGGGGGGGGGGGGGTATTGAGGCTTAATGGCGCGTCGACAGTTAGGTCATTAGCACCAACCTCAGTCCTAGTGCAGTGGTCATCTTTGAAAGATTCAAAAATCGCAACACAAATCTCACACCACAGATAATCAGCTGCTGTTTTTTAACGCAAAATCTGTTTCATAAAGGCCCAGCGCATCGTGACCTTTCCTTAAATTCAAACTACATAGTTTTATTTTAAAATCCTCGTGATCGTTTGCACGGGAAGGAGGAGAAAACTTGCATGTGCTCCTTTCCCACATGTACTAGCTCAGAAAGGCGGAAAGCATAAGCGAGGCAAGAAGCATAAAACATCTGCTCCTGCCAAGAAACGACGTAAAAAGGCTCGTCAAAAGGACATATTTGACTAAAAAACAATAATGGCTCTTATACATCACCTTGGCCCTGAGTGCGGAACCGGAAATATCGATTTGTTTGATGTTGTGCCGACCGCAATTGACACCCAAGAAGTGCTGAACGTTTAACATTTCCTATAAATCCTATAACAGGTGATGCACCGATAGAATTTCTTATAAACACAGGCTCATCGGACTATTTTTTCAATTTAGACGGAGACATTATTAAAAGTACATATTAAAGTAATGAGCTATGGTACTACAGCAGTAGCAGCAACAGACAAAATCGGCCCAATCAATACCACTTTACAGTCTTAACAAAACAAAACAAAACAATGGTCAGTGCTTCGGACTCGTGCTATCCATTTCGAGCGCACATAGAAGACTTACTAAGTTACTCAAAAGAAGGTAAAGAAACACAACTCGCAGTCCAAGGATTTTATAAAGATGAAAGTTCAAAATTTGACGATTCAGATCTGACCGGCACCAATTATAATATTATTAAACTTATTAAACGTGTAGAGGAAAAGTTTCAAGTGGAAAAAATTCAGCAAGGACGTCATTTGTTAAATGGTGTTGATGTTTGTTTACGTCTAATTCGTTCCAGTAATAAATTGGTGTTAATGTGTGGAGATAATTCGAAGACAACAAAATTGGGGGGAGGGGGTTGAGGCTTAATGGCGCGTCGACAACGTGGTCATTAGCGCCAACCTCAGTCACAGTGCAGTGGTCCGGGTTGGAACAAAATTGGAAATAGTAAAAGCTGTGCTTTATGTTAAAAAAGTGAAAGCAAGCCCTTATTTTGTTAAGCCAAGCAAAAGTGTTAAAAAGTGCAAACGCAAAGTATATTTTGAGAAAAGTGGAACTTGAAAGTTTTTACGATCCCTCAAGGTGCACATGACGGCAGTATCGATTCAGCTTCGTCGGACAAATTCCAACAATTCTAGGAATAGCTTTGGTATAAAACAGCGCATTTAGGGGAGGCTTCAAAGCCAATCCTTTCCATTTTCAACACTACGATTTGGAACATGTAGCAGTGAGCATCGATGGTCGACTAATTCCTACACATCTATTTACCCTGGACTTTTCCAATGGCTTATACACTGTCACAGGGAGACATCAAAGGACGCCGGTCTAGACCTGACTTATAAAGAATATGGGTCAGGGAGTGTTCTTCATTTTTTTGACCTCACCCCCGACCAATGTTCTACAGCAAGCGACCTAAGTCCACCAAACATGGCAGTGTTCGTGTTGAACTCAAATTCTCTAAAGCACTTCCAAGCTCCATAAATGTTATTTTATACTGTGCATATCAAACTGTAGCAGAGGTCGACAAGAATTGCTCTGTTATGGATTTGCAGGCTACAGCATGGATACACGTCAAATTCAAAGACTGGCCGCTTCGGACAAAAGAACGGCAAACATGTTTGCCTGTTGTTTTCTCCTGCGACATGTTACCACGTACAAAAGTGTTGAAACCTTCTACTTATGTTATCAACAAAGACAAACACGATTCTGAAGGAAGTCACTGGGTGAGTGCGTATGTAAACCCATACCACTTCGAACTGTATGTACTTTGACTCTTATGGAAGTACACCCAACAACAAATACATTTCCGACTTTTTATCAAATAATGGTAAAAACTGTGAATATAACACGTCAAATCTTCAAGCCCCCTGCAGTAATGAGTGTAGTGCCTATTCTTTATTTTTCTGTTACCACGTTGCACGCAGACAGTTTTTGAACAATATTATTAAAAACTTTGATCCACGAACAAAGACTAGGAATGACAAAAAGTTGCAGCATTTGTGAAAAACATTTTTAAACACACATTTGCTAACTTGAGAACTAATTCTCAATGTTACAATCCAGTATCTTTACCATTATCTGGTTATCATATATAAATAGTTCTATGTATAATATTTAGATGCATGCAATAAATTTAAAAAAAACATTTAAAAGTTATATTTTTTTATTACATTCTACTGACTACTTAAATTTCTTTTTTTTGGTAACAAAGTAACGAATTCAGAGACACACTTCTATGTAAACATTTCATTAAACACGAATATTAAAAAATAGTAAAAAAAATTTGTGATATTCCTTTAAGCTCATACATTACATCACGAAAAGGAGAATTTTTCTACTTACAAGTGTGGTGTAGGTGCGGTTATCATCCTGGTGACATCGCACTACAAAACTTTCCACACACTTGTACAATATGCAAAAAATGTACTTGTATTGTCATTAGTGTTCGAAAATTTGGTACTCTTCAATGCATGCTTCCACACGTTTGTGATTTGGTACACAGTTCATGCCAGCTGTCTAAATCCATATGAATTCCCGTAACAGGTATAAGCAAGTCTGAAGATCCTGTTGGTTGGAATTGCAGTAAACTGACCAGAACTTCATTGTTTCCACTGTAGTAACGTGAAATGCATACACGTTTATTGCCTCTCAATTCATGACGGTGCTGATAGATGTCGTGACTTACATTTTCAGGATAGCTCGTTGGGTTTACCAATTCCACTTCAATAGTGAGATTCAGTATGGGTGGTCTTTTAATTCCTGGTCTATCGCGTCCATGATCAAAGCTCGCATTCTGGGATTGCACAACTTTTTCTACTCTACAAGTGACATATTTAATCCTGTACGTGATGGCAGCCACTGCAAATCGACTTGACTAAAAGTGTAAGCTCGCACGCACACGTAAACAGTTCCTTTATAGATTTTCACTCGTACGAAAATGCCGGGATTACCAATGATTATAAATTCATCAGGGTCCGGTTTACAGAAATGGGCTGAATACTTCATCGGAACGTTTCTTGATGGTGACGATACTGGGTGCATCTTCAGGTGTAAAGTAAGGCCGTTTTACACCTTTTTTTTTTTGGTGCCAAATCTCGTGAAGAATGTCCAGCCGCGTGGGGTACATTGACTTCTCCCTCCTCATCTTCATTGGTCTCCCCATCTGTGTGGTGATTGATCTGAGAAATTGAGAAGCTGTAGGTCTCACACTGTTGTTTAAAACATCTTTAGGTGCTCGTTGTTTCAACAAAACAGGTATCTCCTTTCCTGCTTTAGACGAATCAGTTGAATGTATGTGGGAAATAGAAGTATCCACAAGATGAGTGGTTTTTGCGTGAAGTGAACCATCTTGAGTAGTGTTTGGTGTGAGGTTGAGAAGCTGGAGGGCAAACGCTGTTGTCTTTAGGTGGTCGTTCTCTCAACAAAACAAGTATCGCCTTTCTTGCTTTAGGAGAATCAGGTGAGTGGATGGGTGAAACGGAAGTAACCATAAGATGGTTGATTTTTGAACGGATGGTTTTGTTTAAAAGGTCCATATGTGGGTTGTAGCAGTTTGTTATTTCAGAGTCCAGAATTGAAGATAGAGGGCTTGTAACAATTTCAACTTCTTGTATTTTGTTATTATCTTCAGAAAACAGAGGCTGTGAATTCACTTGTGTATCGTCCATTCTGGCTGCAGTTTGGTTTTAAGGTTAAGACAGAAAATAAGACAGGTCTTGAATTTGTACGTGTCAGCATTCAGAATGACGGCAGTGTTGGTTTCGAAACAGCGGCCATAGTCTGAAGCTTACCGTGATTGGTCGTTAACGAATTGGTGAAGACGACAGACATTGGCCTACCTTAATTACTAAAGTGGTAGTGAGGACGACACACACTCGCTTAGCTTAATTCTAAAATGAAGATGGCGTCCTTTTCTAGTCCTGTTGTTGGCTGTCTTCATACAGTTCTACACTTTTAAATTGCGGAAACAGTGTGAAGCTTTTTTTCCATTTTTCTAACTTTTTCCCATTTCTTGGAAAAGACTTTTTTTTTTGCACACTGTGCAAGGTAACGATGCGTTTTCGAATGAAGATGGGCGAATTCGAGGGTTAACTGTACCAAATGGTTCATTTCGACGAATAGAATGGGGGGGGGGAGGGATTGAGGCTTAATGGCGCGTCGACAACTTGGTCATTAGCGCCAACCTCAGTCACAGTGCAGTGGTCCGGGTTGCCACTGCACCACACATTACAGAGATGTTATTCAAACCCCTAATCTAAATCTTGTCATACATCTGTACCTCCTGCAAAAATTGAAAAACACCGGACAGGAGGATAGACTTATTACCCAATTGACGCGCAATGTCATGCGGAAGATGGAAACGACGACGAACACCATCAAGATGGTGACAACCAACAAGGAAGTGCCGGACCGTAAGTGGCCGTAATAGAATGGGAACCTAACTTTGGATCAAACTTCACTTCTCTAATTTAACTACGAATGGGTTGCCATCAAAACCAGCACAAACCTGAGCAGGTACCCATTGCAGTAGTAAATCCTGTTCTTTTCGAAGTTTATCTCGTAAATAAAAATATAACAGCTCTAAGGGAGACTACTCAGAATAACGTTAACTTGCCAGCATGAGGCAAAGGCAAAACGTCTTCAATCATTCTGATTGGTTAATTAACTTGGCATCCTTTTCTGGTATTTTGATTGGGTGACACATCTAACTAGACTGGAGAACGACACAAGGGTTTTTGTATTTTTCCATTATATTAGGCAATCTTTTTGAATGCTAAATTGATAGTACGTTCACCTATGGAGCACTGTTGCGCAACACCTACTGTGTAACAAGCATTAGCATGTGGGCCGGACAACAACATGGTACCATTTTGTAAATGTAGTATCAAAGATTGCTGGCTCACGAATTGCTTGTTTCTAAAGGTGAAATCACGTCCTGCTTCAAATGAGATATATGTTGTGCCGGAATCTTGTGCCACTTTTTCTTCCTCGTATGAATAAAAATCCATGCAGTCTGTACCATCTTTAAATCTGTTAATCAGCACAAAATTGTAATCTTTTTGCACCAATCTGTTGACATATCTCTAAATGCTGTTAAAACGGGAGTCCTCAGTTTGATTTTCATGTTAAATCCTGAATATTTGAACTTGCTGCCGTGCCCATAGCAGTGTGTTGTCTCTAATGACAAAATGAGTGTTAAAAAATACAATTTCTCGATTTTGAAGGTATTCAATTTCTTTTTCGAGGGCAAAAAATACCATGCAAGCCACAGATTCCGTAAAGATGTTAAGTGACCATAGTAATCTGCTGGTATTATTGATGCAGAGATTTCGCAACCTTTTATTTTGCGTATAAGTAATTCTAAATCAGCATCGGGAGACTTAGAATTGTCTTTTTCGGGCGAGATGTGTTTTTCCGCCTTGATTTGTGCTTCAAAACTTGACTCGAAAATGATGCCTTTTTTCACTGTGTATATATCCAAAGATTTGAAAATTGACGGTTAACCGAATTGTTACTCCGACTGTTGAGTTGTGTGGGGTTGTGCAGACGCTTAAGTCTATTAATCTAATTAAGGCTAGTCTCTGGAGTGGGAAGTCCGTTAAATCTACTTGATGGTGCTATAGAATAATTGCATATACGGGTGTGTGGGAGGGGAGATTTTGCACCTGTGCACTGGCGTCTGAAAACAACGATCTATATTTGAGAGCCGAAGAGCACCAGTTTCAAAAAATGGGTCCTACAGGCAGAAACAACATCCCTAGCTACGAGGATTTTGATATCGTGGATGACGATGCAACGGAGTATTGGCCAAGCGATGGAGAAGACGGGATTGATGCCACGGAAGAGCAAGTGAATGATGATGCCATTTCAGATAACGTGGGAAATATTATTGAAGAAGATGATGACCTGGCAAATCTATCGGATCAACAAGACGAGTACATGCAAATTCAAAACCTCATTAGAAATATTATACAGGATATAGACAATATTTCTGAAGATGGTAACCATGATGATGATGATTTGGGCGAATCTAGAGCGCCTTCATGATCCCTATTGGAAGAATGTTGAAAAAATGGACGTAAAAATAGACGGTACGAAAAAAAACGGCCTTTTCCGTATGTTACCAAAAGAGACCAAACACAGTTTTTATTTTTATTTATTTTTTTAGTTTTATTGACATGATGCTGTGTGTCGGACTAAAGAATATTTTGGAGGGGAAAAAATGACGCACGGGTTCAGGGAGAATGGAGGTGTGCGGTAGCGCGCCGTTGAATTTGGCCGAGGCAAAGAGGAGAAAAGACGGCAGAGAGTTATAGCCTACACAGCGTGCTTGGTGGTGGTAGGAAGCAGGGGGAAGGAAAGAATCAAGCAGGCAGGCCGGGCCCGCGCACGATGAAACAGTCAGGTCGTGGTGCCTGAGTGGGCGTCGAGAACGAGGGAAACGACGACGGGGCACAGACTGGCAGCCGCCGCCATAAATACGGACTGCCAGGGCCTCCGGCCGATCGGACAACCTGACAGCCGATAATAACGAAGGACAGGGGAGTAAAAAAGGGTTAATATTTAAATTAAAAAAAGGTTGAAAAAGAGATATTAGAGAAAAAGCGAATTTTAAAATAAAAGGTTAAATAAAGGTGTAAACAAATAGTATGAAAAGGTTACACCTAAGAGTACCCATCAGGGTACCCCCTCCTCTGGCTTAAGTGACTTAATTGGCAAACAGCCATTTTCTTGCCTATCACTACTCCTAGGCTGCTTACACTAACGGAATAAAATAACTACTGTAAAACTAGTGACAAGTTTTTTTTAACGTAAGATTAAGCACATTTTTCTGCAGCATAGTACAAATACAATTTTTTTGAATTTAGTGCTTCAACTAAAAACAACTACAGTTTCTGGTTACAGAACAGTGATAATTACAGATTTCTCCATTACTGTCATCCAGAAATCGACCCACATTTCAGCAGACTTTCCAGCGCAGATTCATTGGGAAAAGTATGATAAAAGGACAAAATCGAACAACCCCAGTAAAAACAATGGTGAAAAACATGCTGCCATTTCGACTTCTTGAAAATCCAGATTTCATTGATTCTGTTCATGGTTTGGACTCTAGGTATAACTTGCCTACTAGAATTAACGTTTCAGGTTAATAATTAATCCTCAGTGCACACACTGATCATGACGTTCAGTCAATAGAGACTGATGCTAGCTTGTCCTTCGCAACTGAGGCGTGGACTTCCAACTGTAACCAGGGCTATTAAGATTTTCAACTAAGACAGTATTTGACAGTGGAACATTAGCTAGACTCCCACATAGCAGATTATCTACAAGCTGTAATCCAGAATGTGCTTACAATGTAGACACGAGTGGAAGACTTCCATTGTACGCCGAGTGGTAATGGGTCAAACTTTAAGAAAGTGCTTGAAAATTTGCCATGTGTACGACACAGCATGTTTTGGACCCAGTTAACAACTGATCCATGATGGCTTAGGGACTCTTAAGAGGGTTAACAACCATGTTCGCAAATAAGCATGCTGTCTGTGCATGTTTTCACAGAAACAAGTTGATTCAAGACGTTTCCGTTTCCACAATCACATGATTGAAAGATGAGCAGGCCAACAGACCGCTATAGCATCAATACAACAACTTGACTGCATTTGAGTGACGTACTTTTCGAGACCTTACTGCCAGCCGAAAGCCATCGGACGTACTTAGTAAATGATTGGTGGTAATGATATACATGCAGTAAATGGATTGCAATCTGACCTTGAAACTGCTAAAGGGGATCCGAATAATTAGAGGCAAGAGTTCCTTAACAGCATGCATCGGTGATGGCCTGATTTCGAAAACCAGTGTTTAACCCTTTGGCAACACTCTTTGATTCGTGATTGAAGCACCATATTTCTGAATCAAACAATGCTGCCAAAAGAGTACAAGAGTGACTAAACACAATGACGGCAGCGTTTCATCGTTCTGCAGCCATGCCAGATGAATCCGAAGCTACACCCTTCACTTCTGCCCTTCTGAACCTGTGCCCAGCTCTTGACTTTCATGACAGGTATCTCGCCAAGAAACTATAGCTACTGTATTACCGACAGACAGTACAATGGAATTAGGAAGCAATCTACCGTGGCAAACCTGTGGCAGAGAAATTCAGATCAACATTCTTGGTGGACAGAAAACAGACTTAGATTCCCCAATATGTCCAAATTTGCATGTGAATATCAATTTGCAGTTGATTACATTAGCGGACACCTTATAGGCCAAGTGCCCGACTACTTTATTTGATCTATGTAATTAGAAATACATTTTTTTTTAATGTTTATTTACAATGCGCGTGAAATTAGTCAGTATAAACGTATAGGCTTATAAACAGCCTTAAAACATTTATTTTATTTTGACCAACATTTCACTACATGCAAAAAAAATTTAATATTTTTAATTTTTCTTCCTTGCATGGTTTGTTGATGCTCAATTCCATCATTAAAAACTCGATTGACTCAGAGTGCGGTGTTTTGACGTTAAAATGCCATAGTGAAGTCGAGTAAATTTATTTTGAAACGGGTGATCCTTGGCCTAGCGCAATTCATGCTCTAGAACAATAAGTCACTAGCACGCATACTTAAGCATGCTTAGGTTTCCTGCAAAACACCAAGCAGGAATTGATGCAAACGGCAGGTGCTTAGCACTTCATCAGTCTGTGGTTGCTTCACGCCGCAGCCAGCAAATACAGATCGTTCAGAGGGCCATGCACAGTCTCGTGTACGGTTCGTAGGTACCTTATAAGCTAGACAATCATATCAAAAACTGACGTAAATACTGATGACTGAATCTTGAATAGACGTAGTCGAAGGACCTTTAGAGGAGAACAGAGTTGTTGATAGAGTCTGGTATGTTTTCCTCGGCTATAGGAAGTGAGTGGGTGCTACGTCTTAGCCATTACGTAGCACGAAAGCGCGTTACACCTGGGTGCCTTAGTCCGGGACTGGAACCAGTGACCTCTCGTCCGCATATTTTTGTATGGACAGAAGGGAACGTTACACTAGTGTGCCAAATTCAAGAGAAAAGACGATTTTTTTTTACCGATAGTGCTTTTAATAAAGGTTACATCAAGTACATTTTGTAGTGGTGCCAAAATATGCAATATGCGATCAAAATTGAAACACAATGCATACTTCAGTCTTATTTTTCTAATTGTTAATTAGTGGGGCCCGTAATTTTTTTTTGGGAAGTAGTAAGGAGAAGACGACGCCAGGATGCCAGCAGAGCTTACGATTTCTGCAAAGGTAGTTATAGCCTACACCACGACATGTAGCAGTGAGTCTCCCACCCTACCAGTAGCACTGGAGGGGGGGGGGGGGGTAGGATTAAGGATTAATGGCACGTCAGCGATTAAACTTCAGAGCACTCTGTTGAAGAAGGTGAGTACTACCGTAGTTGAACTACAATGGATAACATTCCATTGGCTGACCTTACAAGGCTAGCACAGAGACAGCATCGTGAAGGAAGTGAAGGTGAGGAAAATGGTGTTTCTTTGCTAACTTTAAATGTTGTGCGACCGCCGAATTTTGTCGACGAAACAACGCAACATGATTTACGCGAGAACCAAAACAGTAGCATCTGGATAGCCATTTGAGCCCTAAGATACGATTTGGTGAAAATCAAGTCACGACACAAACTTTCTTAGTTCTTGAGATGCTATAGACAACGTTTTATTAGGGCAACATTTTTTTTGCATAAAACTAGAAGAATGCTTGGCTCCAAACTCGTTCCTTTCATGGACCAAAAATGGAGGTTTATGTCATTTGAAAGTATAGGAATTAAAAGATGTAGAGAAGCATGCAATTGTCAAGGTATAATGCGACAGACCTCTACGATTTTCCCCACAAATAAAGAATTTCGTTGGCTCAAACACAAGCACAACGGGGCTGTTCCTGGAGACAGGTACAGTACCGCTCAAAAATAATTGGACAAACACAACAATAGCTGTGCTGGACCAGTATGCTGCTATAAACGGGACGAGCACTTCCATTGTTGCAAGAAATAGCAACAGCAGAGATCAATCTGTATCAAAACTCGCGGTCGGCCAACATTGCTTAAAGGTATCTGTAAACTACAAGTGTTCTATCTACTAACGTTCGACGTAAGCCTAGTTAGACATGCCACGAACTGCTGGTGCCAGACAACTGACGGAAGCCCAACACAATTTAATACTGCAACTCAGCCGAAATGGTCAGACTTGCCGACAGGTTGCTGAACAAGTTGGTTGTAATTTTCGTACTGTGTCGACGATTCTTCGAAGAGCTAATGGTGGTCATGGGGTGTTACCAAACCAACGAAGGGGAAGACCAAGAGCTGTGACCAATGATCAAGAAAATCGGCTTATAGATGGGTCAAATCAAAACCCGTTTTTGACTGCTAACGATTTGAGGCGTCAGCAAGAATTGCCAGTTTCGGTTTCCACCGTTAAACGTGCTCTGGAACGCCACAATTTGCACGGCAGAGTAGCTGCTAAAAAAGAAAAACTAACGGAACGTCATCGGCAGCTTCGTCTTGCCTTTTGCGCTCATTATTTAAATAGAGATCACCATTTCTTCGCAAATTGGGTGTTTACAGACGAGAAGACTTTTTGTGTGGGAAACAATGGGCGAGTTTGGGTGCGAAGGCCAGTCGGAGAAAGATTCAACCCTCGGTATGTGTGCGACCAGTGGAGAAGTGGGAGATTTTCTGTGAACGTTTGGTGCTGGATCCACGCTGGAGGAGCGAGAGGCATTCGTAGAGTGCCGCGAATGAATGCTGAAGCATACATAGATATTCTAGCTGACGTTATGATGCCACAGGTAAATGAAATTTTGGGCACTGATTTTATGTTTATGCACGATAGGAGTCCAATCCACACAGCTCACGTTGTCAGTCAGTGGTTTGACGAACAGGACCCTCCAATAAACGTCCTGAATTAGCCTCCAAAAGGGGGAAGACTTGAATCCTGTCGAAAACGTTTGGGGAATGCTGACGCAGACAGTGGATGGCATGAACGTAAGAAACGTTGAAGAATTATGGCAAAACATTGTTGTTGGGTGGAACGAATTAGCAACAAAGCAAGAATTCTGGTTAAACTTGGGACAGTCCATGCCTGCACGAATAGCCAGTGTCCACCAAGTTGGAGGGAGCTGCAGTAAATATTGAAATGCCTCAAAGTAATCTAGGATTATTTAGCATTACAACTTCATTCTGAATTACTTTTCACTTAAATTGTCTTTTCAAACATGGACTTTTTAACAGTATTGCAAGGACGGTCCCGCCTTATTTAATTTTAATGATTTAAATACAAACTTTCCAACTGTGAAAATATGTGCTGCTGTACGAAAACAATTTAAAGAACTTTCAATAGCGTATTCCGTATTATACTTCACGTTAATACTTATACTTACTTATACATTAATACATACACAGTGAACTGAACAGAATGATAGCCTGCCTATATTGTTCTTGTTTAATGAGATTTTACTTGGACTACCGAGTGAATTGTCTTGAAGAGTGCTGTAATTCAAAACTTTAAGGTAAGAATTTTTTAATAAGGAAAAATCGAATTTAAATAAGTTAAGCTTGGGTGGTTACGGTTCGGACCACAAACTTGGAGGCAGCCGTTTTGGGTCTCGTATCACTACTTTCTATGGCGAAAAATCGATTGGTTCCATTGCCTTCAAGGAGTGTCTAAAAGCTATATAACGCTTATTTTTGGCCTTCTTTGACCCTTTCCCCTGGCAACAAAGTTTAACACTTGCCATGCCCCCTCCCCCCATCTCGTAACTTAACACTATTTTTTTTTACCCTACGCCCTCCCTCTAGTAACAACTTGTAACGCCACATAGACGCAACACCCCCTACCCTCAAGCATTACGTAATTTGTGAACGCTCCCTCACTGATTATTAGATCAAAGGTTAAATAAACAATTTGGGCATTGCTTCCTTTGGAGCGTCTGAAGTATTAATTGGTGTAAATAATTTTCCAAATTTTTTGGTCAGTTGATACCACTCCTTAGAAAGACAGGACTATTATTTAATAAGCTACTCTTTTACTAGCTCTATTTCTTTAGCTATTTTTTTTCCAGTTGAGTAAATATTAGGTCACTTAAAAAAAAGTTATTTCTCGAACCTTTTTCAAAGAAAAAAAAAAATCTGTGTAGGCAGACGGTTTTTTTAATTTTCTTATTTATTCCATTCTAAAGCCCTTAAAAGACCATCAAAATTTTAAAGAATTTAAATCCTGTGCTACGTTTTGTTGTTGTTTGAAGTTCTTGTGTTCGATGCAGCCTTTCTGATAAAAAAAAAATAAAGACGTTCGTGCGGAGGGTTTTACCTCCACTCGGTTGGGCTTGAGAAACAACTTCTTTTGGTCTTCTGTACGGCCAAAATCGCTGAGAAGACTATTGCATTACTGACTTAGACCATTACTGTCCATCCGTCTGTCCGATGCTGTTTTCAACTTCAGATTGCTACCGGACAGACACACACGGTTTGCACCATTAGATACAGCAACCAAAAATTAGTTAAAAAACACAGCAATTAAAAAAAAATATTGTTGCTTCCTATAAAGCTAATAGGCACTCTCGACGTAACTCAATGAAATGATAAGTTTTGATTGAAAACCGTAAAAACAAAAAGGTTCCGTTAACGACACACATTAACTTCTTTTAAAATAGTCTTGATACCATGTTGCAGTCATGGATAAATACGCTTACTGTCAAACCCAACTCTCTGTTAACTGCTATTAGGAAATTAAAAACGGCAGGAAAAAATTAGGCCTGAAAGCTTTCAACTACGTCTAAAATATAAAACTAGGCCTAAAAGCTAACACTTTTAACCGGCAATTGTGATGGTTATTGTTTTTAGATTACATAACGGAGAGCGCAATTGCAGTGCGTGATGGAGTGTGCTCCTCAACATTTTCGAAAGCAGTGGAAGTGCGCAGAAGACTATAGTTGATGCTAGGTAGTCGCTACAGCTGCTTGTTTTTAAACGGCCTAATTATTAATTTGATGTTGTGCACGGTGGAAAATGTATTGGATGACTTTAAAACCGAATGAACTAGTTATCATTACCTTTAACGCAAAACGAGGGTGAACTTCAGTTAAAATTCGTATGTCTGACGTTGGACAATTTTTTCAGACGTAATGCAAATATGAAGCTTTGTTTTGCGGTCAACAATAAAACTTAGAAAGTATTGGCGCGCCATACCAGCACAGCTGATTACTGAACGTCGGCTGCAGTTTTGCTTTGTATTGTTGCAAGCGAGCGAACATGGCAACAAAGGTTTGTCCAATTATTTTTGAGCGGTACTGTACAAACACAGCCCTGTTGTGTTTATCCTTCATCCACAAATTATCGTTATTTCAAATACAAGATTTAAACATCATAGGAAAGATTGCTAATTTAAATAATAAGCCAGCTAGTGTTCCGGCAACAGAGGCGGTTAAAAATTTAGCTGCACCACAAGTAGGCAAGCTTTATTTTTTATACACCGTCTACTTGTCAAGGCATATGCACCACGATATGCAAGGAAGACGTATGCTGGGGGCAACGGTCTTAAGACTGTTGTTCCAGAAGCACTCCAAACCCAGCGCATTGAAGCCGGTCACGAATTACTGAACAGGGGGGGGGGGGGGGGAGATGAGGCATAACAGACATTGTAGTGTTCAGAAAACACTGCGACGTCTTCAAGAAACGTTGACATGGAATGGGATGACACGTCACATGACCGACTATGTGAAAGCATGCAGGGGGTGTCAGATTGTAAAAAAAAACATACAAAAACGTGGGTTAGCCAGGATAACTGTGCACGTGAAAATTGTACACAAAGGAAGTTTCGGGAAGAGGATGTTATTAAAACAACGCATCCAGCTACGGAAACAGTTGAGGGAGTGGCACAAGTATTAAAACTTAGCAAAGAAATGTTGTATACCGTTATTAAAATGAAAACTGATGACACTTGTTTGCTACGACACACACAAATGGGTACATTGATTGGACCACTCAGCGGTGATCATTTTTAATTATATCATGGAGACGGGACAGGGGAAGCTTACGGGCTGTAGATGGGCCGATGCCAATAGAGCAAGCTTTAGCAGGCAAAAACATAGTTGACAGGTCAGCTGTAAAGGAGCAGATGCCAACAAAGAAGTAGTAAAGCTGGTTGATAAATACATCCAGGGCTCAATGACGCATGTCAAGAGTCCCACAACAATATTGTCCGTATAGAGAAAGCATTAAATCAGCATAAAAGCACAGCGCTGGTTTTCCACACTGAAATTCCCAGGTCTAGTAATAGTCAAGAGCAAAACAAAACGTATGCATATCAACATTGCAGTCAAAATTTTCAAAGTTATAAACCCATATGTTTAAAAAAAAAATTCAAAAACATGGTAAAACGTTGATATATACATCCAATCCAAAGCTGAATGACGCATGTGAAGAGCCCATAACAATAACATCCATATAGAGAACGCGTAACGCAGCATGAAAGCACATTATAGTGGTCGCGTCCTTTCTTGAGTCCGCCCATGATGCAACGCAAATTATCGAGTGAGCTGTACTGGCAGCAAGGCGCACTGACAGAGCTGAAAAAAGTGGCGGCCACTCCACGTTCTAAACTTCGTCAAGGAAAGGCTAACCACAGTCGAGCCAGGGAAGTAATTCTAATCGTTGCTCGTTGATATCAGCAAGATGTATTCCCCAACAGTACCTTGAAAAGTAAGAAGGATTCATTAAAGGCTACTGCAGAATACACTGGAGTAAGTTATTCTACCGTAAATAGAATGCAAGAACAACAAATTTGGATATGGAAGAATCTCCCTCAGCTTGACTGTTGATCAAAACAAAGTCTTTTGTGAAAGAACAAATACGGTTCTTTTTCAGACCCACCAAATAGTGATAAGCGCCAGAGGGGGGGGAGATGAGGCTTAATGGCGCGTCGACAGCTTGGTCATTAGCGCCAACCTCAGTTACAGTGCAGTGGTCCGGGTTGCCACTGCACCACACATTACAGAGATATTATTCAAACCCCTAATCTAAATCTTGTCATACATCTGTACCTCCTGCAAAAATTGAAAAACACCGGACAGGAGGACAGACTTATCGCCCAATTGACGCACAATGTCATGCGGAAGACGGAAACGACGACGAAAACCATCAAGATGGCAACAATCAACAAGGAAGTGCCGGACCGTAAGTGGCCGCCGACACCAATAACATTCAGGAGGGTCAACCCCCCGCAAAAGGTAACAGTGAGTAAGTCGAGTGTGACCAATGCGCAAACGGGCCAACACCACCTCCTCACGGCGACTGCGGCGACACGCCGAGTGCCATTTCTCAACAGTGCCTTTAATAGCCCGTAATTTATTGCCGTCCTGTCCATCCCACGAGGCTTGCCAAAAATCATGTAACCTCAGACGCAGAGTTGGAAAAGCGTCCGAGGGAACAAGGCTGAGATCCCTTCCGAGAGGACCAGAAAGGGCCCCTTTTGCTGCACAATCCGCTTGCTCATTTCCACCTATCCCAACATGGCCCGGGATCCAGCAGAAAAGCACGGTTTTCCGCTGGCCAGGCAAGCAGGAAGCAAAGCTTGGACACGTTGTGTCAAGGGGTTCCGAGGATTGTAATTCGCCAAGGACTCCAGGGCACTCATGGAATCGCTAAAGATAATGAAATGCGTGCCCTGAAGGCCAAGGATCCATTCCACCGCCAAACCGAGAGCCAAAAGCTCTGCAGAAAACACAGAATAGCTTGATGGAAGGCGGTGGGCAACCGTCACTCCCTTACAAACACAAGCACAAGCCACGCCAGCGTCCGACTTCGACCCATCAGTAAACAGCCGCTGATAACCGGCGTACTGAGAACACAGCTGCCGGAACTCCTGTAAGTACCTTGCTGGTAGAGTGGAACCCTTCGGGAGGGACGCCAGAGCGAAAATGAAAATGCCACTTGGGACAAGCCAAGGGGCCACTGGCATCCCCCCAAGCCTCAAGACGGTGGGCATTTCAAAGGCTATCTCCTGACAGGACTGCTGGAGCATATCGCGGAAATCACCCTTACCCACCCTGCGTCTACCGACTCGCAAG